>JASKGO010005610.1:0-58571 GCA_030556065.1 Holobus sp. GC000080
AATATTTTAGGTGAACTAGAATTTTGATGATAATAAGATAGCCGAAAAAGCGGATTCGATAACATTGATAGTTCTCCAGATATGGGTAGTCGGCCATTGGAAACAATCACCCTGTATATAAATTTAGATTTCTCCCATTGATGGCGAAGGTGCTTGCGAAACAATCGAATGTTTAGGAGACGTGAACGGCGGATGTCCAGACGAGTTGAAATTGACCGGAAGCAATGGGCAAACTATTGCTTGCCACAGTTCGTGCACTCGCTTCAACACCAACCAGTACTGTTGCCGAGGCTCGTTTGCATCTTCAAGATCTTGCAAACCCGATACTTGGGAAATCAATTCAGCCGGGTACTTTAAGCAAGTCTGTCCGAAGGCGAAAAGTTATCCTTACGATCGCCACGTAAACTCCGCTCAACTAACTTGTCTGGCCGATACTTATGAAATCACTTTTGAATAAAGTTTCCTTTAATAAAAAAGAAACAAATTTCGATTCATCTATTTCTTTTGTTTATTTATTTATTTCTTTGTGAATTTAAACTTGAACACAATATGATACGGAATGATACAAACAACAAATTTAACTTCTGACCTTTTTGGAATGTTATTTATTATTATATTCAACTGTAGAGTTACGTTTTTGTATGTTTAACCTTTCAAAACTAAACAATTATTTAAATGGAAGACTGTGTTGCACGAAATATCATACCTATATGTATAATTTATCACAATAATATTGTTAATTAATTTCAAGAGACGGAATCAATTGTGCACCCCACATATAACGTCAGTTTGTTTAAACACAATACAATGGAATGGAGATTTGGAAATTACATTTTCAGAATAATAACAAACTTTAATGCGATTTCAAAATGTAAAACATATCTCGATCTAATGAAAATAGTACTAGGGTTCCTACAAGATACAACTTTCTTCGTAGACTTCAACAGATTCCACCAAATCAAGTATTTTTTGGTCTCTAGAGTACACCAACACGCATCAAACTGAGATTTGCAAACATCAATTCATTTTTTCCATTTAATACCATAAAATTAGATGTATAATGAATTAAAATGGCATCATTTTTAATTTGGCTCATTGTTTTAAGTATCAGTGAAATAATTGTTTTGTTATTTCATTAATGCATATTCTTAAATTTATATTTATAAGTATTTAAGATAAATAAAAAATTAAAATTATGTTTTAATGAATGTTAATTTCATTTATGAAGTGCAAATATATTTTTGACTAAATTCAATAATTTATCATTGTTTTTTCTTTAACATTTACCAATAATTTGTTTTTGTTTGTTTCTATATTTAAATAAATTTACAATGAATATTTTTTAAATATTTAAAGCTTCACATATACCGGCCATTAACTTTTTAAATTCAAATTCATGTTATCTTTTTGTTTGGAAGTTCTGACCATAATATAAATAATTAATTGTTTATATTATTTAATTTTAATTTAATCTTCACCAATGTGATGAAGACTATAATTTAAATTGTTTTATGTTATACAGGATGTTCGATATTAAGTTATAATTCAAAGTTATATATTTTTATTTTTATATTTATTATCCTCAAAAGGTTTCATGATTTATTATATTATACTGAGTGAAAACAATGATTTCTTAAGAAAAAAATATTTTATTTGAATATTTTACAATTAAAAAAAATCATATCTTGTAAATACAAAGGAATTTTAAAATTCTCTAGATGATAGTGTGATCACGAAATCATAAAAATTATTTTTGCTATATCATAGGATCGATATTACTTGTAATACCTTTTTTTTTAAAGGCGATTTAAAAGTTACGAATTTGAATTTTTTTACAAAGTATGAACTGAAGGCAGCTTTAATAATTTTTGAATATAAAGAGGGTACTACATTTCTGATCGCAATAGATAAATATTTATTCAGAATATGTCACCATAGTATGACTTATCCTCAAGGTATGAATTTACGCAATTGAACATATCAAAACAAAACAAAAATACTGAGAATCTGGAATTCCCAACCAACACTTTAATATTGCGCCGCAAACAACTATTTTTATGTTATCAAAGTATTAGCATATATGCTTGTCATTAATTATCAGCGATAATTATGCAAAAAAAATTCTAAGAAACTGGGAATTTTGTTTTCGCCGGAACAACTCCTATAAAGCGCCGTATAAATTGTAAAATTAGCAATCGATAAGAAATTGTGTGGGTATATAAATAAATCCCAATCGAGGTCTGCCATCAAAAGAGAACATGAAGTCGCTTGCACTAATCGCCTTTTTCGCGTGCACCGGTCTGGCAGTGGGCGTCGAGTTCGTCATAAGAAACAATATACCGGGACCCATATGGGTGGGCATCCTGGGTAACGACGGCCGGCCACCCCTGGAAGGCGGCGGATTCGTTTTGGAGCAGGGCGCACAGGTAAATTGCATTATTGTTGCATCGAAATCCGTTTCCTTATAGAAAAGAGAAAATAAGCGGAATCTTTAAGAGATCAGTTTCGAGCGACGACTCGTGGGCCGGTCGCTTCTGGGCACGCACTTGGTGTAATCCCGGAAACAATCACTGCGAAACTGGAGATTGCGGAAACAGATTGGAATGCGGCGGCAATGGCGGAGCACCACCTGCAACCCTGGCGGAAATTACATTAAGAGGCCACGAAGGACAAGATTTCTATGACATCTCGTTAGTGGATGGCTTCAATGTGCCGGCATCGGTAAATATCTGAGCACCGCAGCCGCACTATGTTTCTTTGTGTGTTTGCGGGTGGCTGTGCGAAAATTAGCGAGTAATGCGTGCCATTTGTATGCAGATTGCGCCGGAAAATGGACAGGGAGGGTGTGCATCTGTGGGCTGTCAGGCAGATGTTAACGCCGGTTGTCCAGAAGATCTAAGGCTGGTGGGCAGCAGTGGAGATGTGATCGGCTGCTACAGTTCTTGCAGTAAGTTCAATGAGGATCAATACTGTTGCCGAGGTCAGTGGGATCAACCCCAAACTTGCAATCCCAACGATTGGAGCGTCAACTCTGCCTCTTATTTTAAAAGTCAGTGTCCCGATGCCTACAGTTATGCTTACGATGATGCCACAAGTACTTTTACTTGCGTTGCCAACAAATATAATATTGTCTTTGGTTAAAATTAGTAGGTTTTTTATTTACTGGAAAAGTTTTTACTTGAATTAATAAAGCACTGACGTCAAAATAAATTTTAAATTTCACAACTACATTTTTGAATTATTGATTTCGAATTTTTGTATTCCTAAACCCAATCTATTTTTATTTTATTCACAAAGAATAAATCAGATGTACTATTTAAATCAATTATATATTAAAAAAGATGATTTAAATTATTTTACAAATACCAGGAGTACAAAAAGATCATTGTATCCAAAAATTAACATTAAAATTTATCTTAAGAAAATATTACATTTCATTACCAATTACTCAATTTCATTACCAAATCAGTTTTCATAATTATTCCGAGAAATAAGAATTTCAGCTTAGCGGCATTTTACATCCCTTTGAGGAGAGAACTTATAGGAAATGGATAAAAAAAAGCAAATGAAACATAAAATTGAATTCAGAAATTCAAGAAAGAAAAAATAACAAGGGGTAATATTTAAAAATCAAAAGTTAACAAGCTACAGGGGAAGTGATACAAAATTTAAATTTATGTCAGTCAATCCAAAATAAATCTTATATAAAAGGAAAATCGCTACAAAATTTATAAAACTTTTTCTTTTGTAAATTTTAATTGGAATATAAACAAAAAATAAAATAACAAGGGTGGACTTAAATCAACCATAACTACAAAAAGTAAATGAGCTTTTAATAAATAAATAATTATTATTTTTTAATTAACTAAATAGAATGTGACGACCAAAATGAGTTCTTCATAAAATAATTTTAGCATAACTATCCTTAAAATGGAGTTTTTCATTAAAGGATTATAAAAATTTTAAAACTGTAGAATCTGGTGAGAGTTTTTAATTTATTTTTTTTATATTTTTCATTAAAAGTATTCTATAACTAACCCTCTTAATATGTTTTTTATTATCGCAGTGACTGATAAAATATTTAAAATTAATTTGGGTATTTAAATAATAAAAAAATAGTTATCTTTAAATAACGGAATATTTTAAAAAAATATTTCAGAAATATTCATACCGCAAATTCAAAAGAAATATTTTTTTGCGTTTCGTAAAATTACCAATTGTAAGTTTCGACGGAGAATTTCATAAATCCCGCTTGAAAAATTCCAGATTTAGGTGTCGTATTTTAGCGCACGCTCAAAAGTGATGAATTATTGCATTAAGACACGGAGCAAACTTGAATTTCAGCCATCAGTTTCAGCCGGTACATTACACCGACTGAAACAGGCCATAGCCATCTAACTTTTCCATATTGTTACTATAGCCAACATATAGGAATTTATTTTATAATGCCCAGCCAGCCATTGCATGTCCTGTTTCCTCTCCGCCCGCTCTTTGCCCTCCATCTAAAGCGAGCAGTAAAATTTACGAAACACGTAGGTATACTCTCTATAGAATCCGGAAAAGCATGGAAAAGAGCGTTCGGCAAAGGCGGCGCGCAAAAAAGAAGAATCGCAAAATTGAATAATATCCTTAAGTAATCGTAAAATTTAGACTTGCAAGTGCTGGAGTGTGTTCGGAAGGGGATTCGGAAACAAATTCCTATAACGCGGAAATCTTCGGATATAGAGCCAGAGTACGTTTAAGGTTCCTCTATTGGATTTAGCAACAAGATGGAAAAGATTTAGTGGGAAACTCATTTGCCTATGCGCGCGCGTTCCTTCGGGAACACTGAATCGACGGAGCTATTTAACCAGATCAGATCAGAAACCGCCGGGGTTCCTTCCGCCTTATCTTTGCACTGTATCAACCCTTTTTATCAGCATCGGATTGGATTTTATTATAACGACTGCTATAGGATTTGCCTTTTTATTATCCGAATTATATTCAAATTTAAAGCGTCAACTCGTTTCAACTACGAATCATTCATTTAATGCATTTGCAGCAATTGCATTAAAGCTGTTTCGGTTTATTGCGCATATCAAGAGAATAAAAATCTGCGAGAGAGAAAAAAAAAGTAACAAGGGAAAAGGAATTTGTTCCATGCGTCGCAAAATTATATAACGAAAAAATGTTGCGAAGCATAGTAGCGATTGGGGTAGGTGCGAAAAATGTCCCCGTACAATTTATTGGCTTCGTATCAAGACGCAAATGATAAAGAAGAAAGGGACGCCTGAGGAAAGGGAGGCGCAGGAGCAAGGTGAGGCAGGTTGGCGGCGGTCGCTGGTGTGGTTGGCACGCTAGACACGACCGGTGGAGGAGATTTATGTGACCGTTGGTTACTCTTGCTATAGTTTTAAACAGCCAATACAACCCTTTTGCTAAATTTCAACGATCGTTTCAGTTTTTTCTCGCCTTTAACAACAAAAAATGGTTCCGTTAAAATTAACGGCTCATATAATACTTTTTTTATTAATTTATTTTTTTATTATTTCTAAGAAGATTGGTGCTTTTCAAAATGTATAACGTTCATTCAATTTTTAGGAAGAAAATAAAAATAATAGCTTATCTAATCTCATTATTTCAACTATAAATAGTAAAGTAAAAATGTGAGAGGGATAGTAATTTTCCAGAATCCCTACACCTTTTTTACATTAGCTCACTGCTTATTGCTCACCATTTCCATTTTTGATTGACACTTGCATAGCATTACATTAATCGAAAATGAGATCAGTGGATAACTATTGAATAAAAGTAAAGTTTTTGAATTTTGAATTAATTTCAAAGCTACATTACTTCTCAACTCTCAGAATTTATAATTCTGAAAAATAATGGTACAGGGTAGTTTACAAAAATTGAAAAGTATCAATACACATTGAAAATAAAAAATAAAAATTTACTTTCGTTTCGTTTTAAAAAATTTGTTCAACAATACTTTATCAATTTCCGGTTACACAGGAATTGATTCAAATTTTATTTTTTAAAAGGAAATCCTTAATTTTAATTACATATTTCATTGCTTTAGTTAAAACAAAACAAAATATATATTTTATACATCCTTTTTAAGCTTCCACAATCGATTTTTTTATGTTTCTTTTTCCAAATTTGATGCCTTGATAGAAATCACATCTCTCTCATTTTTTATGCCAATTTTACAAAAAAATATATTTAAAAATCAGTAAGAAGTATTAAAAAGAATCCAATAAATTATTCATTGAATAACTTATAATGGATGTAGAAGAAATAAGCGCAAAAATAAATTCTATAAAACAAAATAAATTTCTATCAAATAAATAGAACTAACCTTTTATAGTTTTAACTGCAAATTAGACTTAAAAACATCTTAAAAATGAAACTTTAATGGTTCCCCCAATAATATTTTATCGCTGTCCCGCATTAATAACCCACCTGTACTTTTATGTATATAACACATTATAAATTGCATACGTAATTAAATTAACTTAAAGAGATTAAACGATTGTTGCACAAAATGCAGTTTATTTCCAACTAATTCTAATTCTAATTCCAATAATAAAGTTAAACAATATACCACATAAATTTATAAATAGACTGATAGTAACCATAATGGGTGATATTCCACCGATTATAATTTATTAACAATTAAATATTAAAGTCATAATCGCTTAGTGTATAATTAATACTCCCAAGCAAAATTAATAGTAGTAAATATTTGTTCGAATATAAATTAAATCACTGAAAGTACTACAAAAATAACTAAAATAAATAGTAAGCTGCAAGTTTTGTTTTCTTAAAAAATAAATTTATAATCAATTCCTAGATATAAGCCTTATCAAAGTAGAGAAGCACATTAATTTGAAATAGATATCAGTGTAACTGTAAAATGCTGGTGGAATCATAAAAACACGAAGCAGCAGAGGGTGAGCAGGCAGCCACCCCGAGCATACTCAAGAGGGAATGCAGCAGACATACTTAGAATACGTGGCGTAGTTGTTATTGCTGGAATATCACGAACAACAAACAAACCTAACTGCTATTAATACGTTTCGGTGTGCAACATTCGCAATGTTCGGTGCTAGCGGTACCACAACGATAATTATGATATCGTAGCGTATATTTAATTTACTAATCTGCAGCCGCGTTTTCATTTGCTTATGCAAATAACTTTCGCTCGGACATCTTTATTCTCTACCCTAATGCGACACGATTATGCGAATTCCTTTCTGCGGCAGCACAGCACAACGGTACAGCGCCGCGGCAAAAGCGTCGCGACGCTCACACACGTGAGAGGTGATTAATTGCAGTGAAACAGCCTTTCTCTCGCTATACCGACGATAATTAATGCTCATTATGAGAATGTAATATTATTATCATTGTCTCGGCAAGCGGAAGAGCGAACGTAATTAATAGCGAAAGTGTCATGCGGATGTCTCGGATTGTCTCGCATTAATCGATCGCGACGACGAACAAACATCGTCGCCCAAATGTTGCTATTATTATTATTATTCCAAAAGTCACAATTCAATGGGAGCTTCTCTCCTCTCCTCTCTTCTAATTACCAACAAAGACGCATACATAGATTGCCGAGGCGGGCGGAAGGAAATTATAAAGGATATCTGCTGATTATTACGATTATTCATCCGAATTGTGTGCGCATCCCAATTAAACATTTACTTCGCTCGATTTATCAGCCTTGTTATTTACAGCTCTATTATCCAATCAGGCGAATTTCGCGATCATTTATTAACTAACTACTAATTAGTCGGATATAACTAACTTGATTTTAATTATAAAACAATATCGATTTACTTATACTATTGAGCCTGCGACTCCAAAGTAAGGATTTATTTATTATTCAAAGTTTGTTTTGTAATTAGCAGCAGCTACGCCCTTAAAAACTGCTATTATACTAATATATAACACAAAAACAATCACTTCATTTTATTGTGATCCAACAAATTTAAGCCAAAGTTAATTAATTAATTTATTACTTTTTATGATAATTTAAACTGTTAACTGTAATAACTAATTTTTTACGCATAATAAATGTAAGCAAATGGTTAATATAGTTAAAATGCTCATTTGTTATGAAAATCTCTGCATAATTAATTTCACTAAAATTATAAATTATGGGTAAAGTTTAGATATAAATAAGATACTTTTTAATGTATCGAATTTATTATTAAAAGTTTAATTTACTATGAAATTACAAAAAAAAATCAATATACTTTACTATTATTTAAATATATATAGATTATATAAAATTTTCTAAAATGTTGATATGGTCTAAGCCAAAATTTGGATGTTGTATTTCATATTTTTTTTTATATTTCCCGGCGCCTTCACATTCAATTGAACAATGTCCTAGAATATTCACTTTGATTAAGAAATTTCGTGTGGGCTACGTCTAATTGAACTGACTTGAGGACTGAAGTTAATTTAAAATTGCTATTTTTATTGAACTTCAAAACGGTTTTGTTAAATGATTTACGTATTATTAACGATATGCTATGTTTTTATTTATCATTAATTATAACAATTATCAAAAAACAGTAGCTTATCATTTCTTATTATAAATTGGAAAGAAAAAAGTAATTTTAAGCTGAAGAAAATATTGATAAGGTCTTATTACAGCTTAAGTGATCTGTGTAAAGTAACAATAACTACTCACGAAATTAGCATTCCCCCAAAATGTCACAAATTATTAAAAATTTGAGTATTTCCTTTAATAACTGCAATTTATGTGAAAGATAAATAAAATTAAGACATTATAATGTGCATTTTAGGAGTTTTATGCTAAATTTACAATAGCAGTCCGGCGCCTTCACATTCTATTAAATATTACTTTTGTAAAATTAGTTAGAATTGGCTGAAAGGCCACATATGTGTCGATGACCTTATGATACTGGACCCTCGGTGCCCAGAACCATTAAATATATAATAATTATTATTAATTAGAATTTAAATTTTATTTGTTCAGTGCTAATGTTTATTTTTGAATTAGTTGCTATTTTCATGGAGTTAGATCTATTATAGTATACTTTTTAAATTTTGGGCAAGAAAGTTGTCTTTGAATACACTAAACTTACCAATTACTGGAACAATAATTAGAGTCCCATATATTGAGAATGGTAAAAGGACAGTGATAATCATTTTTATCAATTTGTTCAAGAGAAAAACTTTTAATTAATTAAATAATTCGACATTTACAAGTTGATTGATGAAAACATTGTTCCAAATAATTATTATTTTTTGGACAAATTAAAAGAAAATATTGCATTAAAAAAGAGGTTTTTTTTAACATTACTCCTATTACAAATATATATAAAAAATTATTTATCCGAAAATAAATACAAAATAGTTACTGGAGAGTAGAAAAATGAGCAAAAAGGAAATCCTTTTAACTAAATATCTAGTTTAAAGTAAATGAAGTAATAGAGGGAAAGTATGTGATGAGGAAGAAGAAGAAGGAGAATAATTAGTTATAAGTAGACTATTAATTTGAAGATGCGTTCTCTTGTCCCACCGTAATTATCCTAGTGAGGTGAGGTGGTTATATAAGATAAGGGCAGTTTAACACACTTACACTAGCTGGTCGGCTCATTGAGCTTATACGTGCCCAGGGGACAATTTGCTCCAGTTGCCAACCTCTCCTGGGATTAAGGTGTAAAACTATGTCGCCCATTATACGTTCGCGTCCTACCTATTCCCAACCGGACACATTTCCTCGGACCGCTGTTAATGATGCACGTATCGCAATAGTGGAAACGGCACGAATAAGGACACACAAAAGGCAGACGACGAACGATCGACGCCACTATTTATTTAAGACGCTTAATGGCTTAATAGATGGATGCTGAAATATGTGATGAAAGATATTGGCATATTGCTAGGGATACGCTGAGCTGCTCAAACAATATCTGCGGACGGACGTCTGATAAAATATGCGCGAAAGGTAAGAAAAATAATAAAATTTTTAGTGGCGAAGCAGACGATCGGAACAACCGGCAGGTCTGAATGGGCAACGAACTAAATAAATTTCGAGCCCCGTCATATTTCATGCAGCAACTTCCGAGAGACACACGACTTAATATTCTATTCTCGTGATCGCCAGCCACAATGCAGCATCCCCTTGTTTTTGTCACTAACGTATTCCGTGTTTTTCTCCATTTGCCTGCCTGCCTGCCCGCCTTCGTTCGCTGCTGCTGCATCGTTTCGGGATGCGCCCACCGGAATTATTCGCTCGCATTTTTCCGTTAAATTTACCGCCCTTGTTGGCGAAATCGCGAAACCCAGATTTGCCTATTTGATAATGAGGTCGCCGACCCCGAATAAAAAGGGAGCAAAAGGGATGCTTTACCTTAAAAGTTTCAAAGGGATAATTTAAGGTAAATTTCTTTAAAATAGATCTTAAAGTTCTCACAAACAACAGCCTTTTCATTTCTTTTTTTTTTTTAATGAACAACTTTCTTAAAGGACAATGATTAAATTGATGCTTTGAAAAAGTTTTCCCTTGTTACATTTTTTTTGTCATTGGCGAAAAATGGAGAAAATTGACACAACAGAAAAACTCTCGACAATAATGGGATTATTTTTTTGCTTTTGCCTAACAATATCAGTTTACAAGTGTAACATATAAAGCAAAATAGGATAACTTTCTATTTTTAGGAAACCGTTTAAATTCTTCATAAGTTTTCATACAACTGGATTTTTTTGCGCCAAGCAAATTGTAACAAAAAATGTATTGAATACTATTGCGCTAATTGGCGTTTTCGCCCAGAGGATTTCTTTTTTATGTTAAAAGCCAAATTTATTCTTGGAATTTTTTAACTGATTTAAGTAGTTTTAACTGATTTTTTCATAATTTTATTATGTTTTTTGACATTTCACCTAATCAGTTTTGGAATAATTCTCAAATATATATTATTTAATTAACATGCAAGAGGGGAAATCACCAATAGGATTATTATTAATGATATAAAAATAATAAATATGATTTTAAAATATGAATATTATGGAATTAAGGCATAATAATAATATAGGAATGCCGTAAATGTGGGCCATCGATAAATCAACTATCCATAACTAGAGCAAACAAAAAGGAAGATAATGATGGCAAGATTAGAGGCAGGTTTCTTAGACCAAGGGTAATCTAGATTAGGGCCCATGAATGTCGAAGGTTTTTGCACGCAAAGTAATAGAAAGGGTTCTCCTAATTTGATAGGCGTCCTTTTCATGTTGACACGTTCTTCGAAAAACACGTCTTGAAGTTGGCCAGGGCCAAACCTTCTAGAGTAATTACGAAAGTTCGACTGGAGGTGGAGTTAGCGTCAAAGTGGAAAGCTTCCACAAGTGCAGCAGGACCGACACGCTTCTGGCGTTCTGCCCGAAGCAGCGTTAATTAAAAATAAATTAAAGTCGAGGGAAAAGACTTTCGGGGACAAACAGTCGGGGGAAAGTATGCGAGCGGCAGTACCATGAAATATAGGGAGCCCGCTCATAAGCTACAGCGTGCGATAGATATACCATACGCTTCCTTAGATTCTTCCATCCTCATTATCGAAGTTGGAGCGCTCATAATCGCATACATTATGCCACTAGCTGTTATAGTTGCCGGTTGCCGCCGAGTGTGGCGAATAGAAAATCCAAGTGCGGATTTCGCTAATAAATGAAACGTGTATCCAGCTACTTTAAAGCCGATTATCATACAACTTAGTTTTATTTCGTTAAAGCCGCTTTTCAGTTCAAGGGGTAACCCACTTAAAAGCGTCGTTGTTTGTTCGACGCCGACGGCGTCACTCGCATGAAACTTCCCTGCTGCTGCTGCTGCTGCTGCTAAAAACACCCAAAAATAACGACCGGTTACTTTGCTCGACTTTTTATCACTCACAATTTTTTTTTCTTTCTCTCATTCCACTGATTTTTCTTTTGGACTCAAATTTTTTCGCCATTCTTGCCCATTAATCATTCAACAATGTACAAAAACCTGAAATTCATATTAAAATGGATTCATCATTTAAAAAAAGAATATGATTTCAAAAAATTATTTTATCAATTCATTTTAAGGCATCAAGTTTTCCAATTCGGATTATCAGCAGAGCTTTTAAAATTATTAGAAGGTTAATTAATATTATGTTGTAATCAATATTGGTTACCTTTCAGAAGTTTTGTAAAGTTCGGGAGACCTTTTAAAGATCCAATTTATACAAAAACCCTTTCAAAGGCAACAATTTTAAAATTCACGCCCAGTTTCCAATATTGGCCAGCCCCAGGGACAACAATAAAAAAGACCAAACTGGTAACTAAAATATCGAAAAGATGTGGACCTAAATTTAAAGTGATTAATTTTTTGAAGGTCTGTAAATAAATAAATACTGAACGTTCGGCTGTAAGAGGTTCACAACCGAAAGCTTTTTCTTACAAAGGAATTAAATTCGAGCGAAATTAAAAACTAATTTATATGAATTTTAAACACTCTATATATCTAAGAAACAATAGTAAAAAGGGTAAATACTCATAAACTATAATAATAATACTTAATTTACAAAAATGTGAGTATTTAGCTAATAAAAGAAAAATAAAGCAAAGCTAAAAAAAACCTATAATTAAAGAAATCAGAATGCAGCGCGACAATAAAAAGTTATGCAGCATGTACTGTACATATAATGTAGCTTTTTATTTCTATAATTTAGCGCTTTTTTATCGTCCCATAGTAAATAATTATAACTTAATTCTTCTTTATATAGTATAGGGAACCTGGCGGGATAATTTTTATGTCCGACTGCAGCAGTGGTGTTCATAAAACGTTATTTGCGACGCAATTACCATTTAGACACACAAACTCGGCCAATTTAGCCGTTCTAATATTTGTACAGCTCAATAAAATGTAGCGGGAAAGCACCTCGTGGCAGACCATCAAAAAGCGTTCATAAAGGCATAATCAAAGGCCAAAATGAACGGCAATGAAGGCAACGGTGGCTTCTACTTCTTCCACTTCTTCTTCTTCTTCATCATCTCGTTTTGCCTCTCTATACACTTCCTCCACCTCATCGTCTTCTTAGTTTTCCGCTTACCTGCGCTCTTACTCATTCAATTACAAGGGCTGATATAAAAGTTTCTGGCCTACACTACTGTTTGCCGAAGCGTTCGCGCAAATTCAATTTTATTGCCAACTTTCCAGATGGGAAAAATATGAAGAGAAAAAGAACAGCCGGCGACACGAAGCAGTTTAAATTACACTGCGAAAGCTTAAATGCTTATTTACCTTATTTTCGGCAGTCTCGCCTCTTTCATATTCGCGGCAATTAATTCTTTTATTTCTCCTTTACGCAGCGCGAAAAAAGTAATTTATTTTTCGAAAGGCATCAAGTGGATTTTCATTTTTTATTTTCGCGAGGCATTTTATTGCCGAAATATTTCTTTGCGCGGATATAACGTTTCCTTCTTTATTGCCTATTTCCTCTTTTTTCCTTTTAATGTTATTATCTATTTCGCAATTTTCATATCATTACATTAATGTTTAGATATTTTTTTCATTCAATAGATTTAAAAGGAAAGCAATTATTAAGAGAAAGATTTATTCAAACAAAGCAACAAAGACTTTAATTCTCCCATTTAATATTTAATAAAATGCAAATATTAATTTAGAGCAAAAATTTTTAATGAAACATTTCAAATGTTTAATTTTAAAATGAATGCAATTTAATTACTTCCTTTCAGAAGTACCACATTTATTTAATATTATTTCACAGAGAACTAAATTAAAATGGCACAATCAAAATCAATCCACAATTTAATTAATTTTTATTTTTTAACAATTACGATAAATAAATACTATTAAGCTCATAATTATGTTTTGGTAGTTCATTATTGTAAATTAGATGCACCATCGGTTATGTACATTTCAATAAACAAACAAAGTTCGCAGAAATAAAGGGGCGAAACAAAAAAAAAGCGTAATTAAGAGAAAATTTAATGGTTGGATCATCAGCGAAACACGATCCAGTCTCGTTACTTACTTCAAGGCACATTAAACATACGGTTCTTGGTTAACGAGAGGATTAAAGGAGGCAAAAAACTAGTATCTAAAGAAGTACGCTTCGGAATATAAAATAAGAAAGTGCGGCTGCGAAGGTGGAAAATTTAATGAAAATGCCCGTCCTGTATAGGACGAACGAATCTCTGTGCCGGGAGACGCGATTGAGAAAAGTCTGGAATTAATTTATAGCATCGGAATGTTCGAATCTCGGCCGCCTTCTCATCACTTAAATGATATTACTCTAAATTTGCATATATGATTTGATTTTGCATTTTGAAAGTAGCTCGCTTCCTTTTTCGACAATTTTCCTCACTTAAATTCGCTCGTTCTTTTTTACGTCTCTTCCCCCAGCATGGCGCGCGGGATTAGAGGTGATAAATTTAAGGATAATGAAGCGATTTGATTAGTACTCAAGCTGCATTCGCAACATTTGTATTTCATTGTGGTACAAAATAAGTGCTAAATACTGCAACAGACTAACCAAGTGCATTTGATTGGTTTCTAGTCTAGCTATTACTAAAGTCCGTCTATTTATTTATCGGTTATACAATTTACGATTTGGAAAAGGAGTTCTAAAGCAGATAAAAGCAAATTTTGCATAATTTTAACAGTTAAAGCGTTCCCGAAGTAAAAAAGAAAAAAATTACTATTATAATTTTAACAGTTAAAACGATCCCTAAGCAAAAAAGAAAAAAAAATCTAATAAAATTTAATTGGATTGGACTTTTTTCAGAATATGATGGTCAGGTTAGATAATACAATGGTAAGTTAGGTTTGACATTTAAACGGATAATAATATTAAGCTGCCTCTATCTAATGATTTATTTTTGAAATTTCCTAAAATTGATCGCAGCGATTTGAAACATGGAAATTTGCAAGACTATTTTTATGTATATTCTAATGCACAAATAAATATTTAAACATAATTGCAAACTAAGCGAGAGGAAAAAAAGTTACTTTTTTAGTTGAAAAAGTATTTCCTTCCTGAAATGAAACTAAAAAATGAATTATTTTGAATTCATTGTAATCTTTTGACTATGTTAACCCAGAAAAAAACTATTTTACTCCCCCTATTTAAATAGTAACCATAAATAAGAACGAAAAAAAAAACGTTGTAAACATATTAGTCAGAAAAGTGATAAACTAATCAATTTAATAATGGTTTAGTGTGTAATCTAATAAATCCATTAGTTTTTTTGTTGAAAATAAGCAACGACGGCAAAGACACAATTTTCAAGCGCGTGTTCCATTATCGCAACGGCAAGGCATTTATCGTTGATTATTTTTTGCGGCAATAAAGCGTCGCCCAGCTGATTGATTCGCCAAGCCATCAAAGGCTTTTATTTTCCTAGACAACCTTGACAACGAGCGGCAAGTCTAGCCTTTCTTTAATCCATCGCAAAAGGGCGAATTTCTTCTAGAGTCCTGATTGAAAAGTAATCGAATCAATCGTTCCGCTAAATACGACCGGGAGCTTATATATTGCCAGTCGGGCTTTTTTAATCTTCCAATGTAGCCACAGGTATCCAGTGCCCCTCTATTCATTCGCAAGGAGAATGAAATGAAAGTGGGCTGAATGTAGGAAAAATGAAGAAAATTGCAATTAAATGCGGTTCATCCCACTTTAAATGTAATTAAGCTGTATGCAGTTCGCTCGCGGGAACAATGTTTTTTCGGTTCGCGTGCTATCAAAACGGGCGGCGGCGACGGCCGCATTTCTCGTTGTTTCTGATTTCATTTCATCGTTTCGCAGACCGAACGTAATTCATCAGACGTACCATACGAACAAATGGATCTGCAATTCACGCAAGCATTCACATTTTCGTACGTGCATGTGTGCGTGGGCGTGTGTGTGTGTGTTTGGGTGTGTGTATATGTAATCATCACCTCGTGCGTTGGAAATAATTTGATGAATTGTTAGTTCTTGTAGCGCCGCCCGCGCCGCAGCAATACACGTACAGTAGGCAACTCGGAATATAATATTGCCAAGATTTAATTAGTCATGAAACACGTCCGTGTCCATGTTAATGAATTGCGTTCCCAGACGAGCCCGAATCGCAATTGTGTATTATTCTATGTCGGTCGGTTACTTGTGTTGCACACACATAAGGCCAACTTAATACCAACATCCCGAGGGCCACATTTGAGCTCTGTATTTGCTTTATCAAAGTCTTAACTTTGCACGCCTTTTTCAGTCTCAGCTGGAATTCAAATCCCGTCCAACCAGGGACAAACACTCCGAGAAACTCTCCGCTCGCTTGCAACGAAAATCTTTTCTACCCCCGATGAATTTATCTTACTGAGTAAAAGGAAGTGTGTTTGCTTGTACAAATAAATAACTATTGACTTTAAAATTACCTAAAGCTAACAGTTCTTAAACTACCAAAGGTTATATTTCTTGCATCAGTTTCTATCAATACCTATTTATTACTATACTGCGGTCCCAAATTTTAGTATACATTTCTGTAAAAATCATTAAATTACGAAAATAATTATATTTGACGGATGTTAATCATTTCATTAACGAAAACAATGGCATATCTAATATTTAAGAAATAGTCTATGCTAAAACACATTTTAACAATTTGTTATAGTTAGTAAAATAAGGGCAAGAAATATAAAATCAAAATCACAGCGTTTAAGAGAAATTTATGGGAAAATCAATAGTCAAAATATAATTAAGTATTTTTTAAGAAGCGACCGAAAAAACAGGAAACTGACTTGTGACTACCGCAGTGAAATTGTACAGATCTTATTTCACTATAAAGTAGCGGAAGAAAATTAGCCGAGATGCTAATAATGAACCAAAAACCAAATATGTCTTTGATTTAAATTATGTAGGTACATCTAAATTATAAAATGTAAGAATTTTGGAATAAAGTTTTTAATTTTTATACAAATGTTTATAAGGGTTTCAATATTCAAGTTTATTAGAGTAATATAATTTTGTATTCCATAATTTGGAACAAAATAGAAACAGATTGGAAAACCATAATATGGCACAGAGGGAACCTAAAAATTTAAAGCTCAAAAAATAAATTATAACTGATAAATGTTGCTATCTGTAAACGTCAAGTTAAAAAAAAAATTATCATATGATTTTAAAAAAGCGTCATTATTTTTTTAATAAATAAGAAAATAATTACCTTACTTACAAATTTCCTTATTTTATAATGAATATATTAATTAATGTAACTAGAAATAAATAGCTAAAGGCACTGAAGCAATGAAAAGAAAAGTAATACATCAAAAAAACTTCACCGTAAATTAAAAATCAAAATATTAATGTTTCCATAAACAGAGGAAGAATGGGCAAAAATTAATTATATTGTTAAAAGAAAAATGAAAAGCCGAATATAGAAGAGCACATTAGAAAATTAATAAACAAGCGTAACGAATAGAAGAAGGAGAAGAAAAAAAAAATAACAAGACGAACAAAAATGCTGGGACGCCGCACCGAAAACTGTAATATTATCCGACTTGGAATTTCCTTGCAAGAGGAAAATTAATTTTCTGTAAAGATATGCGCCAGTGAGCATTTAATATTTTTAAACGCGTTCCGCCTTTTTCCTACTTGAAGTTTTAATTATGGTTATTAAGTTAAGCTCGTGTTAAATGGAATAAGTTTAGCTTTTTATTCTAAAAAAAAAATGTAAAAACTTATTTATATTCGCTCGCATCGCGATTGTTCGTAGTAATTGCATTCGGTGGTGCCTGAAACGTACCCACACACAAACCGAGCCATGCCGTAAATCGATGTTCTTTTGGATTTCCACCGCCAACCCCACCTACGCCGTGTCTAAATGTACAAAGAGCTTTGCGTATTTACAAAACGTATTAAGACCGCACGGAACGTGCAAATAACCGCAACTGTTTTACCTGTGATACACCGAAACTGACATTTCCAATATTACAAATCCGCTGGTGGGTAAACAACAGTGCAGACAAGGAGCTCGCTGTTCGGCTAATATAAAACGAACAACGGGGAAAACGGTACACTGCAATTCGTAAATGAAAAATACCATGAGAAATAAACGAGTCCAACACCATTTGCTCGATGTCATCATTAATAACTTCTGTGAAGTAATTATTGCGCTCCCGTTGCCGGCTGGTGTTATACAAGTAGCACGACTTGACCGGCGCCTTCACATTCCAACTTGTAAACCCTATTAATATCGAGTGCATTTAAGTTTTAGTTCTGCGATCAGTTTTTACAAATTGTACTAATTAAATGTTTGCCAAGAAATGAAAAAATAAAAAACTCTACAGTTTACTGGGTGTTCAGAATCACATTAAATATTTCAACTTTAATTGCGCAAAAATTATAAATTTCATTGTGATTTACAACATCTATTTAGAACCTTATTTTCGAATAAATTAATACAGATTTGTTTATTAGTTCAATCAAGTAAGATAGTGCCTCCACTATTAAATATCATTAAACTTTCTTTACTTTTTTCTAGAAATTCCAGAAAAGTTTGTGACATAAAATTATTATAAATTACGAGTATAAAGGATAGCACTTTCCTATCAAATTTTCACTATACAGAGGCATCAAAAAATAATAAATTTGGCCCTATTGCCACCTCAAAAAAACTAAAAGTGAATGGAACAAAACTGAATATTTTTTTAATGAAGGTGGACATAACCAACAAAATATTGATTACAAAGCTTATCTGACAAAAAAAATTCCGTTACAAAAATATTGCTCAAAATTTGAAATGGATTGCCATAATAATTTTGTAAGTTTTATTAAATAATGGTGATTACTATTATAATTACCACAATGTGAAATATTTTAAAAAACATTAATGTTAAATTTAATATTTCCAATATTACATTTAAATGTTTTACTTTTTTGCCTTACTTTTTCAAATTATTCAAGTGTTTTAAAGATTTTTAGCGCTTGATTAAGTGAAAACATTGCAAAACAAAGGATAACCAGTATTTTCCTGTTTTTATCCTTTTTTTTTTATATAAAAATATTTGAAAGTTTAATTAATTCAAACGCTATTTACGTTCACGATAAAAAAAAATAACTGAAATTATTTTATAAAACACAAAGCCAAAAGTATTTTAGCTTTGATATTTTAACAAAATAACCCTTCAAAGTCACCACATTAAAATAATATTTAGCATTTGTGAGAATTATAACCCCTCTAAACTTTACAGCAAAGAACCCAAAGTTATCGGGTGTATCGTTAAAAATACACTCGCATACACACACACACATGCAAATACGAAAATTGAAGAGCTTTAGCGAAATTTACAAAAGCAGAAAATAATTACATTAGCCTAATGCAACCCTCTCGCTTATACGATAAATTGACCGAAACCCGAAACTGAAATAATATCAGCGATTATTATTATTATTAATATTATTATGATCGAATCAAAATGAAAAAGGTCCCGCCAATGAAATCGCAGGAGACAGATGAAGACGGAAGAGGAAACCCTTTAGTGCGTCGGTAAATGCAATTAAGCATCTGTAGTAAAGCTGCTTTGTGTCATATTTGCTGCCGGTATAAAGGGTGAGAATGTAATTTAGGTGATGCACAAGGTGAAGGAGCCGGGCGCTCTCTGCTCAAAGTTCCCTAATTAGAAACGCATCTGCTATCGATAATGAATTTATTGAATTACACTCTGAGATGGTTGAAGATCAGAGGGCTTCCTCAATAAGTGAAGCTAAAGGTAGTAGCTACTTATATCTATAGTTACTTGTTCTATATATGAACAGCTTTAGAGTCTCTTTCATATAATATGAGGTGACCTTTTATATAGCTGAGAGCAATAAAAGTTGGGAAATCATTTCCGCACGCGGTATTATGAATTTCACAGGGTATATTTACAATGGTGGCTTCATCGAATGTTAGTTCTTTTTTTTGTGTTTTTTTTTTCCTTTTTGATAGTGGTAGAGTAGTGGAAAACACAAACGAAAGTGCACTTTAATGAATATTTACTGTACCATGGTTCATTAACTAGTGCCAACAAAGTGTCGAGTGAATTTGCTGCAATGTTCCAGTGATTTGGCTAATTTTACATGCACTTATCATTTAATTAAAAGTTCCAACTTGTAAACTCGCTTCGAATATGCGAATGCTCTCACGCTTAAAAACGCCAGTGGAAATTATTTCATTTATGATTTTGTTCCGGCACTTGTTCCGTTCAGAAATAATAATTATTTTTAAATAAGAAGTGACAGCTTACATAATTGTAATAATAATGAAACACTAATTATAGTTTTTAATTAGTTTAGTTTTTTACTATAATATTTACATTTTATTCTAAAAAGGTTAAAAAATCAATTTAAAAATTGTATTTAATTAAGGGAGTAGTTTTTATTTTGTCCCTCTATCCCAAATTGTGCTATACAAATAGTTATAAAGTCACTAAATTGTATTGAAACTTTATTAAATAATAATTAAAAATTTTGTCCCAAATTCCATATTGTTTACAAAACCATTTTATAACTACATAAATTAAATAAAATACGAATTTTGTTGCAGTTTCGTTAATTCCAATGCGGTTCAATTTTTTTCCTTCTTTATGCTTAAGTAAAAACTGGCTATCTTTGTTTAGAACAGAGATAGAGATTCGGTTAAATGGGTAAAGTTTTGCAGGATAGATGCTTTTAAATAGAGTCAAATTAAATAATGAGTTATAAGAAAATTCAAAACCAACCATTCACTTTCTCAGAAAAATATTGCATTTTTGTAGCAATCGTCAAAAGTAAACGAACAAAGAGATATATCGTTAAAATATATTTTTATTTTGATTCAAAACTATAAAAAATATTAAAATCCTCTAACCAAACCAATTACTCCATAAAATAACATAAAATAACTCTTACAATTTCTGTTTTAACTAGAAAAGGCCAAAGAAAACTGATTCTTTTCAAAATTAATAATGTTTTTACAAATAGAATATCTAAACATTAAAATCTGGAACCTACGTTATGTGGGGGTACATAGAATGAAACAGTAATCGGGGAAATTTGTGCAAATGTTTGATGGGCAAATATAAACAGCAGGCGTCCAAACAAAATAGAAGGGGGTACAGTGTTCCTACACTGGCTTACACTTGCACATACGTTCACTATGGCGGTACACTAAAAAGTGGCGCTACGAATTGCAAAATAATGACAGCGCCGTGCATGCATCCTTACCATTAATACACTTGTCGACCGGATTTGCAACGCAGATGGTGCACAAACACTTCGTATTTCAGTTATTCGAACAAGTAAAAAGTTTGTCATTGTCACGCTGGGTCCGGAATTAAGTATTTCTTATACGTCGTCGTAACGGATCCGCTCAAGTATGCAAATCGAAGACCATTTATTATAAAGCTTTTGCGAGTCCGCGCCGTACGTCCGGCGCTGCGCAATTTTATGCTAAGCAGTAATTAAAAATTTCAACGTTATCTGTTCTTTGTGCCGAGCCAGTGCTAAACAGCTGAAAAGAACTTCCGCACGTTTTGTAGCGCCGAATGCGGCATTCCACGCCACGCAGACCGGCGGCGAGGAGCTTTTTGCTGTGTTACACATTTTAATATCAGTAGCCGGACTTTGTTATCACTTTATTC
This sequence comes from Holobus sp. GC000080, assembly GCA_030556065.1. Taxonomy (NCBI): domain Eukaryota; kingdom Metazoa; phylum Arthropoda; class Insecta; order Coleoptera; family Staphylinidae; genus Holobus; species Holobus sp. GC000080. Next base: position 21,635 of record JASKGO010005610.1, read on the forward strand.
TTGAACATGTGACGCGCCCCGTCCCCGAATTCCGGTTACGAATGTACAATTAAAAAAGTTTCCTGCTGCATGTGCATGCAAAGATTATAAAAAAAATTCTTTCTCCGAATACTTGTCCTCTTCTTATCATTACATTTATTACACTTTTTTATTGTTTCAGAAATATTTAAAGCTTACTAACTTTGTTTTTTCGGTTTATAAAATTAATTTTCTGTTTGGAAATGGGGCAAATATTTGTGATCAAATAGTATATTTCTAATATTATCAACCCGGAAGTTGTACATCCAAACAGATGTATGATTTAAAGTTTAAACAAAGCCTAGCGAAAGCCGTTGGGTAAAAAAAGGCCTTCAGAAGAGGTTTTGGACAGAAACCGCCAGAAATATGACTATTAAAGTTATACTTCCCGAATTGAAATGTGGCCGTAAAGTAAAACTTTTGTGGCTGCTTAGATTAAAGACTGGCTGGAAAACTTTTGTAGTTGACCAACTTTCGTTGCCCCAATTTTTATCAATTTACTCAAAACAATTTACAAAATCCAAATGAAGCGGGGTAAATTTATTTAATTTTACATACCTTGTATTTTGAACTTATTTAAAAATAAAACGATTTTAAAATAGAGGTGATAAAAGTGAAATAAAACGTTCCATCAAAAAGTGTTGAAGCGTTGAAGCGGCTTGCTAATTAATGATTATTAAACAAGCAACAGAAAACTATAATTAATGGTATCTGAAAAATTGCAAGTGACATCAATAAATATGTAAATGATTGTAAAAATTTTGTATGAAAACTTGAGCTTACAAAAACAATAATATTAATTATAAACAGCAAAAACATTTAATGAATTTACTGCTTTGGGGCGTCGCGCGAAACCGTCTAAAATATTTGAGCGCTTTTTGTTCTGTCGTCGTTCTCGCTGTTCGGCAGCCTCTACGAATCCTTTAATGAATTCGAAAAGTTAAAAACATTGTTACGATAAAGCGAATTTAATTATTGACCGAGGAGTATTCGAAGTATTCAATTGCGTGAACGTCGGCCGCAAACTGAAATTTACGAGCGCCATCGAAAGATTTCGCCGGAACATTTGTTTTCGAATGCGAAAACGTTGGTTTTTCTCTTTGTTTCTTATAATTTATAGACTGCATGAATCTGGAGGAAATGTTTTATTTATCGATGCGCTCCGACGCTGGCTTTTTCATCAGTGCGCGCGCGAATCCTTCAAAATCGTCTTAAGCGTTCTTTCTTTGTATCCTGCGCTCGCTCCGGCTGTTGTTGCACCGAGTCCATTGTCCTGGTGTGGTGTGGTGCGGTGCTGAACCGAACTTCTCGTCCTCGCTGATTTACGGGCCTTTTTTTAATATTTCATTGGCTAGGCTATAGGGGAAAAAAGGAACGGCGAGAGAAAAGGGGACGCCTGTCTTCGGAGGCAGAATTATGCGCGACTCCCGAACATAATAAATAATAGTCAAGTGTGTACATAATATTTCGGTATAGTAATTCGTACAATTTGAGCATATTTCTACGAAATCTGGGTTAGCGATATCATTTTTCTTTCGCATCCCTCTTTTGTGCTAATATTTCAAGTAGAAGCGCAAACAAGAAATGAAAAATGTTACCAGTGTCGCTTACAACTAGCACGTGTAAGGATTATTTTCACCGGTCTTGAAGCGTTTTCCTGCCCTCTCTTTCTCTCTCTGTCCCTCTCTCCCTTCACTTATTTCCTTCCAGAATAATTGCAAAAAAAATTATAGTCCGGTTACAAAAGAAACACGAGCTACCCTTTGTTTAGCCTTATTCCAAGATATTTTTATGAGCAATAAAATTCATTAGTTATGTAAAGAAGTTGAAATTATTTTCTTTTTATTTACTTAAAGCTCTTACTTAGCACATTATAATTAATTATACTTTTAAGGAACCGAGCGTCTGTAATTAATAGTATTTATTCAATTTTTCACCAGCTATATTATTAAAGTTGGATTTAAAAGAGGTGTCTCTTTGGTTTTAATAACATTTTCATAATTTCGATTTAATGAAAAATCATTTTTGTTTTTCATACTTTTTATACCTTAGGTATAATCTTCACTTATTGATATTTTAAATCTTATTTAGAAATAATTATAATAATTAACAAATTCAATATTTCAATAAATGTAACAACTTTATATATATTTTGCGGAATAGCATGCAAAACTTTGCATAGTACCATAGGGCCACCGACACTAAGGTCTTTCAGCCAATACAACTTTATTTTACAAGATTTTAATATAGAATGTCTAGACATTGTATAGAATGCCGGATTATTCAAAGTTTGCTGGTAGCATATTGTCCAGAGGAAATAATAAGATAAATAAATTTAAAAATATCTACAATTTTGTCTTGAGAAGCATATATATCAGTTCCAGTGTAAGCAGAAGTTGAGAAAATCAATCGAAAAACAGTTTAATTGAAAAGAGTAACATAAGCCTTTCACCTTTTAGCATATTTTAATTTCTAGGGATCCGGTAATACTATTTTATAAATATCGTAGTTTTCTCTGCAATCATTTTTCTGCTCAATCACTTTTTAGTGCTATTTATTTTCCCTATTCTTCTCCCAAATTTTATACTGTTAATGATGTTTTTATTTTTATATTATTGGCCATCAGTTTTAAAATGCAGCCAAGAAAACTTTGTTTAACCCCTTTTTAAAACTAAAATGAATATTATTTATTCACTTATGTATTAAAATATGAGATGATACTTTGTCAATTATGAAAAAATCAATTGAAAATCTTTAAACACAAATTTAAAAGCTTAATTTTATTTAAGGACTGTAAAGTAAGAGAAGTTTTTTTGTGGAACAACAACTTTATTTTAAGGTCTCAGTTGTTTAGATACTCGTCACTTCAAAGAATTTAATTTGCCCAGTTGCTTTTTTAATGCAAAGATTTTTTCATCTTGCAGTTCCAGGAAATGAGCAGTTTTTATTATTATAAAAAGTTTTTAGTTAGCCATGTATAAACATGAGATTAAATAATTAACAGTTCGATTTATCCAATGCCAATTGGTATCAAAACTTAAGAAAGTTTCAAATTAAAAACTCAAAAAATATTGAAATTACTTTTCACCCTTGATTTGGTCCAAATCAATAATTACTGTCTTGCTTGCGACAGTGTCACTTTTCAAGATAAAATTGCATCAACATCACTTAATAAATTTTGAATAATTTATTAACTTATTTAAAAGATTTTAATTCCAAAATTAATTGAAATAGAAACAATTTATTTTTATATAAATTCTATAGACTCTTTGTTATGAAACCTGATGGTTCATCAAAATTTCAAACTGTAATCGAAAAATTAATTAAATTAATTTGTTGTTCAATTGTATTAGTAAATGAAAGCCCCACTTCACTCGAATGAATTCGTATATTTTCTTCCTTATAGGATTTTACACGTAATAATTTATAAATAGCACTTTCAAGGATATTCCATCAAATGGAATTTTCGTTAGCGAAATTTCCGGTAGTTAATTAAGTGGCTATACATTTAAAGCCCCAAACAGAAAAGGCTCTTAAATCGATTCGGTATACACGACGTGCCTACTATACGTATACATTTTCAAATGCATACTTCACCTGATGATGTATAGTATAAAACGTCGTCATTCTTATATGTAAACATCAAGTTGATATAATTCATTAACAATTTAAGTTAATTAAATCCAAACTTAAGTGTAAATGTGCTAACGAAGTTACTGCATGCATAAATAAGGATCAACTTTGATAATATTATGAGCAACTTATTCGTCGACGAAAATTCAATTAGATGCGCAATTTTCCGTAAAGGGTACAACCAAAAGGGTCTATAACCTTATAGATATAAAAGAAAAAAGCCAAGTGTGGCATTCACGTATTCTTTATTTGTTGGCTGCAAATGCACACACACCCATTAGCGTTTTCAACTCGTTTCTAGCATTGTTGCTGGTCGTTTTAAAGGCGCTTTGAAGAAAACGTGAGTGTCAGTCTGGATAAAATGTCACGTCGGTCGGTTCAGTGTGACAACATGTTCCTCGACTCAATCACCATTATTGCATAGACGCGCATAACGGAAGAGCCTTGCGCTATGTGTGCGGGGGCGGCGAAATATTTTTCCACCGGCGAAAAGTTGTTTGCTTATTACGCGAACCCAGTTATGGGATTTTATAAGCCTTTTTTTAGTCGAACAGGGAGAATAAGGAAATGGTAATTCCTGGCCCGCGCCTCTACTGGCCATACAGTGCGATCTGCAATCAAAATTGTAGTACCCTCTGTATTTTATTTGTAAACAAGGCAATGCAACCTGAAATTCAAATATTTGCTAGACACTCACCCATTGAGGGATGTAGGTTTATTTAACTTTAATTTGTACCAAGTATTGTCAAGGAAGCAATTGTTTTTACGCAATAAATAAAACATTTAAAATTTACTTAAGTAAAGATTAAGTTATTAGAATTCATTTGGTAAATTTGAGCTACCAATACATAAAAATAGATAGGATAGTAGTAAAATTTAATATACCTTTCCATTATCTTTAAAAAGAAGTATAAAACAATAAATACAACATTTTATTTAAAAAGCTATTATCAATTGTCACTGCAACGCCCATTATATCTTATATTAAATGGTCAGAGCTTATGGGGCTGCTCAGTTTGTAATTAAAAAAAGGGGGTACTACATTTATGATCACACTGTATACAAAAAAGGGACAACGTTTGGCCTAAATTCCCATATAGACTTACGTCTATAGGTAGATCAAAGGATTTTTAGGTCGAAACCCTTTTGCCGAGGATTAAAAATTCAACGGCCCACTAAATAATACACACCGAATGTTCGGGGGTGTGCACCCTCTACGCTAATATTTAAATCGTCGCGTGCTTCGATAGAAAAAACAATGCATTATTTATGGCGAACGTTTAATATTTATGCGCACAACGTATTAGTTAACTTTTGTTGCTTTCGTTTACCTAACACCAACATATTAAACTGCCCATTTCAATGCTAAATTGTTAAAGAAAATTATTTGTTTGATTACTTGTAACAAAATTATACCAATTACAAAATAATACATTTTTCAGTACTGTTGAAAAAATAATTGTAGAATTATTATTTTTAATTGAACCACAATATAAGATACATATTAGGAAGGAAACAATTTGCATCTAAAAAGGCAGTTATGATAAATAATTAATTGCTATTGTTCATATAAATTTGTTTTGTTTTTGTTTCAGCATAAATTTAAAAGTTTATTAACGACTTTTAGATGAGCAATAAAATGTTACTGGCAATTAATAAATTTGCTTTTAAAACGTGAAAAAAACAAATTCAGTTTTATGCATTAAATGCTATTTGTGACGACGCTTTTATAAATTTAATAAAGCAACTTTTTTACTGCAGTTGCCCTTTTAATTTATTCCAAAGCTTCTCAAATTAAATTTTAAATAGGTAATTTGCTAAAATATGAATAACTATTGCATTCTTTTATTAATATAAGATTGAGTGCACTCTATAATTAGTTTTTAACTATGCCTGATACTTCATCAATATAGTATAATTCCATAAACAAAATTAGTATCTTTTGAAAGGCTAAAAATTATAATTTCTTTGTCAAAATATTATTCACTTTTTTTTATAATTTACTTCCGACAGTCTTTAAAATTAATTAGGTAAATAACTAAATAAATTTGTACAAATTTTACAAATAACAGGAAAAATTGAACATATTTGCATCTCAAAAATGAGATATAATTCTAAATATAGTAGCTGAAGAAGGTATCTCCTAAAAAGGAAGTAAGATATAAAAATTCGTTTTCTAATAAGATTTATTTTTAAATTGAAATAAAAATGAAATTAAAATAAGAAATATAATTTATAGCCGGTATTTTCGGAAATAATATAATAAATCAAAGAAAGTAATTTTAAAAGAAAGTTTTTCTAATCTTAGTATTTTTTTTTTTTATTAAACCCGAAATATCATTAGTCCAACTATTTGGAACTCTGTATATTTAAAACTACATTTAATTCTTCAAAATAGCCACCAACAATATTTTTTATTGTATTTTTAGTATATAATGAAATTTCATTAAACTTTTTTAAAACCAAGCAACTTATATATGAACTCGGCGCCTTCACATTTTAATAACCGCCAATATTTCCTTTTTATAATATTGTTTATAATATAATTTATATATTGAAATGTACATATAGAAGATAATAATAAAAACATAAATTTAATTGTAGATTTAATAAAAATATAGAAAGGACTACATATAAAAAAGGACAATACTCGCATTACAGTATTATCACAGTCTTTTATTTAAATGGCCGGTTGACTGTTTTGGGAGAACTATTACACATAAAAAATTTTTTCTTTTTGTTTTCAAAATTATTCCCAAAGCTCCACTTATCAAAAATATTTTCAGCACTTGCCCACTTCCGGTTATGCCGGAAGTTGATACCAACTTTGATATTTTAATTGGAGAACAGCAATTTTCTTTCTATATTTCGATTCTTTTTTAGATAATAACGATTTAGCAAAAAAAATTTCTCTATATTAGGACTATTTTATTAAGTTATTCCTCACCCGGTTATTTTTGTAAAAATCGGTGTCTTAAGAAAAAAATCATATCATTTAGTTATCTTTGAACGAATTAAACATTTAATTTTCTTAATTATTACTGAGATATGTGCGCTTACATTAAGTAAAATTTTTATTTTATAAATTGTATACGGCAATCGAGAAAAATTCTCAAAAAATATCACATTTTTATTATTATTACACAAATTTCAGTAAAAATTGTATTATTAAAAACAATTATTTAATATTATTGAAAATTGTCTTTAAAAATATTAAATAATAAACCTAAAAGAAAAAACTTCATTAATAAAATCGTCTTTGTTTTTAAAAGGCATCAAAATATGAAAAGTAAATAGGGATGTCACACTTAAAATATCAAAGTTGATTTCATCTTCCGGTATAACCGTAAGTGATCAAGTTGGAAAAATATTTTTGGTAAGTACGACATTAGGAATATTTACAAAAGCCAAAATAAAAAATGGTCAATATAAATTAGTTCTCTCAAAACCTATTAAAAAAGACACCCCGCACTGGGTGAGTATTATGCCTGTATTAGCAGAGACATAAAAATTTAATATTTTACGTAATGAAGGGCAACATATGAGAACTGCATTTTAAAATTATTCAAAATAAATAATAATAAATACCGAGTTTTTATATGAAATGAATTAATTAACTGGGAGACAATGGTTTTAGGGCTATTGTTTTTTGTTACAACAGTATTAGTATGAACTAATAAAATATGTCTAATGAAACTTTCCCAAATAAAATTCCAATTAAAAAGGTAGCATAATAATAATAAAGATTAAAAAATTATAGAAAAAAAAAAGCAATTATTATAATTTAAAATAAAATCACCTACATTAAGTTGTTTGATTAAATACGTATTTACTTCCGCATTCTTGCAAGTATACATACATATAGCCATGTAACTTGAGGGGTGAGTTTCTACCGCATACGTTTCCGAACAGCAGCAACTATCTAGAATATTCTATGGGGACGCAATGGCGACAATAACAACAACAACCCTTGCAACAACGACCTATAGCAATGATATTAATAAAATATGCATGTGTACGTGTGCACACCAAAGTCAAACGCAATTTTCTTGTCTGCTCCCTCTCTACTTCGGTCTCTTTCTCGAAATGTATGTGGAAATAGTAGCATTTACAAACCACTTTCACTAATCTCCACCTCCGCATCTAATGTCTCCCTCTGGTTCGGTATAATTAGAGGCAGGATTTCGGTATTATTTGCTAATTAACTATAGTATGCGCTGATATTTTAAATATTTCACCTCGGCCGAAGAAGTTTTGCGAGAATAAGAAGAAGAAGAAACTTTAAAGGGTGAAACTTACGAGAAAGATAAGTCGGGAATGGTTTAGTTATTAATAAAATTACACATTTTATTAACGGTTAATAGTTTTAGAGCAACGAATTACAGGAGCTCCTGGTTGCTCCTAATTGAGATATGAATTATGCAAACGTCGTATTTATAACTAATGTCAGTTTCGGTTTTATTACTGTTTCCACTTTATTCTATTCTTTTTTTTTTCATTGCGTACAAAATTAGAACATTGTTTAATTTGCTATGGTCAATTTTATGTTAACAGAAAATTGCGTATTGAAGTTTTCTGGTACGAGTAAAATGTACTGCCTCAGTCCTAAATTATAGTTCTATTTAAATTTTGTTCCAAATTAAGGTTTCAACTACATATTACTTCAGTAAATTTTATTAAAACTAAATATAAAAAATTAAACATAATTTAAAATTTTGTTTCGAGTTTTATATTTTATACATTATTATTTTTCAAGTACATAATTTACATAAAATATTAATTTCATTGTAGCTTCAATAATAGCAACATTAGGGTGATTCATTGAGCATAGTAAGATTGTGCCCCAACTAATCAACATAATTTATTTTATTACATATTGATTAAGATTGCAATTTAAAATTATCTTCGGAAATACAGGGTGTTTAAATAAAAATGTAATACAAACTTATGACTTTTTAATAAAATCATAATCAAATCTTTTTTTTTTATAATTAATATTTAAATTTCTTAAAATATTCTTTCTTTTGATATATCACACTTTGGGTAAAACAATAGATTTCCTTTTTTTTTATAAAACACTAACATCATTAGAAATTTTGAATTATTATTAATATTATTTTGATTTAATGTACTTTCCATGTTTATTTCTGAACGGATGTGATTTTATTTCTTGCCTTTTTTTTAACTAATTCTTAAATATTAGATATAGAATCGTTTTTCTAGATGGAATAATTAAACCCCCTTAAGTTTATTTATCTTCGTTAATCCAAGATTTTTAAAGATAGCTATCCCATAATTTTGGACAGAGCGATGAATTAATTAAATTTAAAACTATGTGGAACATGGTATTAAAAATATTAAGGGATATTCAAACTAAACTTAAAACTATTACGCCTTAATAAATAGAAATATTTTAATATAATATTTTTCCAAGCAGTTCGCTTTGTTTCAGTTTTATTTATTACGTTCTATAACAAAGTCATGTATCAGTGAGGATAAACATCAAAGTAGCAGCAACAACAGTAAAAAAAAAGATTTTTCCGTTAAAAAAGAAAATGATGGACCGTTCCCCATTTGAAGAATCGAGCAAAGTTTACTTTTCTTGTAGCACATCTTTTACGTCTAATATACTGAAAGTAGGTGTATTTTCAGTGTAACAGGAGTTTTTATAGCCTCTGCGGTGAAAAAAGAGGCAGCAACACGCAGATACATTGCTTGATATGATTCCCCGAGGTCGCTTTTTTAAATGCGGTTATTGTTTCGCCGCAAACATTTATTGATATTTATAGGAGCAACACTTTTATAAACTAAGTTTTTGCCGCCCCCCGGAGACTCCCTAAGACCTTTCTTTACTAACCCAATGCACATAGATAGACAAAGAAAGAGAGCGGGAGGCATCGTCTGCTTAGTTAGTTACTATACTGGCGCATTTTTCGATTCGAGTCGGATATTACCAACAGCTAATAATAATTAATTAATCCGCTCGAAGAAATCGCTCAGCAGCGAGAATTAAATTCTATTAAGACGCTTTTTGATGATGAATTCAAAGGCCGCTGATTAATAATTAATTGAAATTTTAATAAAATCCTACCTTTTGAAGAATGTAGTCCGGATTGATTCCCAGCTCTGAAAAATATTACGATTATTAGATTTCGCTGGCATTTATCGGATGAATCTAAGTGGAAATTACTGATTTCTCGAATAGAAAACGTCGACGTTGCCAAAGTGGAAGGCGAGTCATTAGTAATAAGCATACGGATAAAATTGGAAAGTGTAGAAATGGAATGATCCTTCGGAAATGACCGAATCCTTGAGTATTATGTATGATTTACGATCGAATAAGCGAAATTTGCGCAAAGATTATAGGTTAAAGAGGAAACATTCGGCTGGGAAACTGATATCCTTAAAGCAAATATACGAGGCACACTTTTCAGGATAAACGTAAATAACTGGTGGTGCGGTGAAAAAAATCAGGCGTCGCCCTTTAAAATAGTATATGACTGGTAGTCGATAGCACTAAATCGCGACCGAGATTTTATTCGATCCGCAGATGCATAATGTGCAAATAGAAAGAGAGAGAGATGGCAAGTTGGTCGAACGAAAGAGACGGGAGAAAGGGAGGCGATACGCTGGAAATATTCCAATTTCCAATAAGGAAATGTTCGTGTCTATGTGTTCGCTGTACAGTACCGCAAACTTTCCTCCGCACTTTTTGTTGTTGGTTATTTGCAAGTTGTTCGGGAAAAAGTTGTGGATGTACATGGTGTGCAGACGGCAAGTAATAGTGCAAGTGGGTCTATTTCGATTTTCGCAAACTGATGGCTCTAATGCTATTGTATAGATATATAGTATACGAGTAGAGCATATAGTGCGGGGGCGTCAGGATGAATGCTTTGCGCGCACGCTTTCCCTATAAAATGTACCAGTGCGAATGATTAATTTAAGACAGATTACGGAGTGACTCTAAAGGACATTAGTTGTATCTGCGAGTTGTCTTATCCTGTTTTCGGCACTCGCTGTAGCGGATTTACAACTAACAAAACAAACCATTTAACGTTTGACCCTAATCTTCGTTTAAACGCTTCGAACTTTGTCCTATCGCGATGCGATGCGCGGCGCAAGCAGGAGAAACGACTAGTAGTTGCAGTCTCTCTATACTATATATAATTGAAATTCATCTGATAAGCTAAAGTGTTGTGCAAGTCCAGCCATTCTTTACGTTCTGCTCTGATGGCAGCGCGCGAGAGGGGAAACTTTCTTACCTTCCAGTAGGGGTGGCTCGTCCTCGAAGTCTCCATCAACACCGACGCCACTGCCGCCGCCGCCGCCGCCGCCGCCGAACTTTGGCCCCGAACCGTGGGGGTTGAAATAACCGGAGTCATTACTGCTGCCGGGGTTTAAATGAGGATTACCGACGTAAATGTTTTGGTCGGGAAAGTTGCCCGCACTCGCATCGAATGATTGAAAGTCACTGCAACAATAAAATCCATTAATTATGCTACAACTTTAATGAATTTTCCGAATATTAAAATTTGTTCGGCTCTATGCGGGCTGGTTGTTTTCTGTTGAGTTTCCAATGCAGAAAACAGTTTTAAAGTCGATTTATGTTAGTTATTATGCAAAAATTATATGCCTGTAAAAACGTCTGGCAGGGTGCTAAAGTGAACAATAAAATATATCTCTTTTAATTTATTAACTTTTCACTTAGAAAAACTTAACGGGAATATTTGCAAAAAAGCACTGACGGAAAATTTACAATTTACTTTAGTTTTTCTTTTTGCTGATAAAATAAAAATTAAAAACTATATTTCATAGGAATATTTTATTTCAGTACTTTAATAACAAAAAGAAAAAATACTGGTTGAGAAAATGAAAGAACTGAAAACGACTTTTCACAAAAGATGAGGGCAACTTTTCAATTTTATTCTATTTTTGATCCGGTTTAATTATTTAATTTCTATTTACTTCCGGTTTTAGACTCTCGTATTGTAAATAACTGGTTTATTTTTATTTTTTTTTTTTTAATTTAACCTCATTTTCTTCAAGGAAAAAGCCTCAAAAATTGGCAAAAATGGTTATCATTCAAACAACAAAGAAATCAAAGAACACTGTAGCTTTATAATTTAATTTTGAAATAGAAGTCATACCTTATTAAAACTATTAATGTAATTAACTACACTGAATTCGCGAAAGAAGTACGTGCACTCGTTGCACCATACTAACAGCACTACTGACTAAAGTTTAGTCACCTCAGTCACCACACTCTGAAGTCTTACTCATCGCTGATTGAATAGAGAAAAAAATAGATGATTTTTGCCTAATATAATTAAATGCAGATAATGCTTAGTTATTCAGAAAAGTAGCATTTTATTTTCTCAAATATTAATTTAAATGTACAAAATACAGGGTCACACTGAAAATAGGTTTACCCCATTCATTTCTTTATTTACCAATCGATTTTTATGAAATTTTGCTCATTTATATAAGACAACATTTCGGATGGATTGACGGAAATTTAAATTTTTTAGCCCGTCCGGTTTCTCCGGAAATTACCTCAACTTTTGATTTTTAAATAGCAACCCCACCATTATTTCACTTTTTTGGATTCCTTGGGTTATTTTTAGTTTAAAACCATGCTTTTCGGTAATTTTTATTTTTTTAGTCGCGAAAAATGTTTTTTTTTAATAGTAATACTCTACGAAATAATTATTTCTGTGGGTCTAACGCAAAAAATCAAACACGTCCCTCATAAAATAATTACTAATAACCATACAGTAGAAAATAATAATTATATAATATATAATCAATGGATATATGAATTAATGAAATTATTGGATTGTGCGGAGATGAACAAATAGCTCAACGAGCACATTAATTAAGCTTTTTATTTGCTTAAAACAGCAGAAACCCGCCAATATTGCAAAAGTTCAACATCATGGAGCTAATTTCGAAATGCATAATATTTCGATTTATTCAAATAATATTTTAGCGATTCAGGAATATTTTAGCGTTATTACTTTTTCAATATACACACATAATTTGAATAGTTTAAATAATTAATCCAAATACAGATTCTATCGTTTATTAATTAATTGATTACATTATTAAATTTTTAAATGATTATTTAAATAAATTGATTTCATTTCGCAAATTACTTTTGGATATTATAAGGATGGATGAAGTATATAATTTTTGTACCGTCACCCGTCACATTGAAAATGTTATATTTTTTTCAATAATTTCAAGCGGCAGCCTTGCTACTGTTGTGTCAGTTGCATTAATGATTCAAATTGGGATCCCTCACTTATTTAGGTAAAATTTCCTTAAAATCTTAATCCCCAGTAATTATTACAAAATATTGTAAATAAAAATGAGGGTCTAGCTGTACCCCGGTTAATAAGCTTTTTTTTTTAAACATTGGGTGGTTAATTTTGCATTGGAAAATAAGAAAACCAAATATTTTTAATTTTAAATTATTACAAATAATTTATTACCTTTTGGAATAGTTTATGAAGCACTATATTACACATTTTAACATTAATCTAACTCAATGAATTAATTTTGATATTATGGATTGAAATTGATTTTTCAATAATTATTTGATTAATTTTGTAAAAAAGCGACATAAAATCATTCACCAATAATTTTTATGGCTGATTTCCAAATTAATTTTTAAATATTCTTAAAAATGAGAAATTCTGCTACGAGATATTTTATAATTTCCTTGAATTCATCAATAACTTTAATAGAGCAATAAACTTTGAAACTTTAAAACGAATCCATTACTATTTATTAATAAAAATATATTAAAAACAACTACCAAATTATTTAAAATGATTGCGCAAATAGCAAATTTAAAAGTAATTAATTTTCCCAATAAAAAGTAGCAGAAAAATACTTTCAAAACCTGATTAAGAACAAGGAGGCTTTTATTAATAACTTAAAGAACCGTTGGAAAATCGGACATTACAATAAAATATTTTAAAAGTTTTTCACAATTTTTTTTTTTAACAAAAATCATTTTCGTATTGCTTTTTGGAATATGTTACCATTAATCTAACATAATCAATTAATTTGATTTTTGGGATTTAAATTGACTTTTCAATATTAGTAATAAGTAATAATTCTCGTAAACAAATTAATTTAGATCATTCACTGATAATTAAAATGAATTATATCGATAGGAATTGGTAATTATTCTTTATAATTTGAAATTCACTCAAATATTTTATAATTTCTATAATTTAACAGTAACTTTCGTAGAACTGCAAGCCTCGAAACTTTGTTGAAAATATATCTATTACAATTTAATTAAAAAATATATTAAAATTATTAAAAATGATTGCGGAAACAGCAAAAGATATTAATTTAGCCAGTGGAAAGTGGTAAAAAAAAAAACTTTCAAAAACTGATTAAGAAGGAAGACTTTAGTAACTTAAAGAGCCTTTAGAAAAATTGTTCATTACAATGAAATGTTTTTTAAAAGTTTCCACATTTTTTAATTTATTTTTAAAGCTTAGTTTTCATCTGAAAACAAATCAATCCAGCTATTCAAAATAATGTCATGCATTCAATGGATTTATAAAACAATTAAAAATTGGCAATTAAAGAAAAGAATTGTTTTAACTGTTGATAATAGTTAATACACCAGGTTGTTCACAAAAAATAAAATGATTTGCACGCAAAATACAATTTGTGGAAATTATGTGAACCAACAGCAAACCGAGTATAGTAACAAAAGAGCTTTCAAAAACCAACCAAGCAGCTTTAAATTGTTTTACCATACTTTGAAAGCAGTTGTTTATTCATATACAATATATAACATGTATTGTTTTGTAAGTAAAACCAGCGAACGCGCAGTAAATTTAATTAATTAGAAATGTAACTTTGGTAGGTTGCAAGTACACATTTGAACTTTTAAGACGAACAATTAGGATAAGTGGGCACTTACAGTTCTTGGCCGAAATCTTGCTGAACCGGCATTTCAAAGTTGTAACTACTGTCTCCTTGTCCTTGTTGTTGCACGCCAGCAAATCCTGGATTTCCATAATACAGGGACTGCTGATTCGCTGGCTCCTCGTACCGATCGCTATATCCGGACATATTCCTGTAATTACATATTTAAGTAGAGACCACTTGCCAACCGATTCGATCCAATTAATCCCCACAAATCGATCCTCTATAATTACTTCCCTAATTGCTTTCGCAGCGCAGTTCAAATTAGCGTCGTTGCGTTGTTGTTCATTTTGCCGCGCTCGAACGAGAAACGTCCTCTTTTGATTGTCAGCGCAAGTTTCCCAACTAATCTATTACCCACTTTGTTTGAGTATATTTTCATATGTGTGATACGGATACGTGTAACATTTCATTTGCTTTTAATTATGTCTCTTAATTGGCGATAATTAATTCCAGTGACAAATAGCATACAAAGTTTATGTTATTGTCGACCTTTTGATGTAATTACTTACATTAATGTCCTTATTATTCAAATTTAAATTGAACTGCAAAGTTATGTCGAAGTTGAGGTTATACGAACTGCACTTAAGTCATATAGCGGAGCAACTAAAATACTAATTGAGTTTATGATACAGATGGCATCAAATTGTTTAAAATTAATTAGAAATTTTAATTACTTAAAATATAACTGCAGAATTTAATTTAGTTTAATGCATTTTTACATATTGTTCTTATTTTAAAAACATTTTAAATATATCTTGCAATATTTAAACTTAATTTAAGACAACAATAAAAAAGTTTCAAAGATATTTTTTATATTTGAAAGATTGGTCCTATTAAAGTTAGTATGTTCTATTAATTTTATTATATTACATTTCTTCTCTAAAATTGACCTTAACAAAATAATTTTGGTTAAAATCCTTTGATTGTTCTGACTGAAAGCGTGAAAGTTAAAACTCAAATGTCTAACAATAACTTTTACTAATGAACTCTTGAAATTTTGGCAATGGCAATTGATTATAGAACTTTTTTGGCCAATTTTCGAAAAGGAATTCAACCAACTAATTAATTTTCCAACTCTTTGTGTCCCAAATTTGAAATTGTGGGATATAATTATGTTTTTATTTGGTCTTATTTTGGTATACAAAAACATATTACTTCAATAAATTTTATTGAAACTCATCAAAAATAATAAATATAAAAGATAATAATTTCTAAATTATTATTTTACAGTACAAGATGTATTTAAAATACGAATTTTCTTGTAGCCTAATTAGTAGCACCGCGGCTTTTCCTTACTTTATGCCTAAAGGCTGTACGACACGATGCAGTTTCTTGTATCAAATCTTATATCAAATTTGATCTAGTCAAAACTGTACAGTTTCTTGTATCAAAAACTCGTTTCTTGTACTACACGATAGAGTCTAAACTTGATGGAACTAACGATTTCATTGGCTGCCTCTTCAAAGTTAATTAAATTCCGATTGTACAAGATATTGTACAAGATTTGATGCAGAAAATTTTAATTTCTTCTCACATATAAACCACTATTTTCATTAATTGTATCTCCCATGCTTTTTTTTCTTTTTTGTTTTTCTTGGAGGTAGTTATTTTGATTTTTTGCATTTTGCTCTTTTCAACTAATTTTGACAAACTTTTAATTCTTTTTTGAGCTCAAACCACTTCTTAAATATTAGACATAGCATTATTTTTCCAAGATGGAATGATTTGTTGCGTAGCTAATTGCGCGAAGTTCTTTATTAACTTTTATCGTATGAATAGTTTTTGGGTTCTTTTTTTAATTCTAATGTTTAAGCACATTCACATATTCACTCCTCTCACATACTCTGATAATAATTTTAGTTATTTACTAATTTATATTACACAAACTCAATGCAACCACACAATGAAATTGTGAATTCATGACTGATTAAAACCTGTTTATTTATCTTCGTTAAACGAAGATTTTTAGATTTTTAAAGAAATGCATAAAATAATTTGGGGCAGAGGGAGTATATATTATCTTATAGTAATTAAAGTAATTACAGGCCAAAAAAGAACATATTTTTGACTTCATTTAACGATGTTTTTAAAGAATTTTCTCGTAACTATGTTGCATTTTTCTATATTTTAAATATAGATATTTAAATAAATATGTATTGACAGATATAATTTTTTGCCATTAGTATATTTCATTTCTCAATATAATGAGGAAAATTTCTGTCGGAAGATTGATTTGAAATCAAATTCTTTTTGATGCAGTCGTGGGATTTTGCGGACTGAAAATTCAAATTTAAATGCCCAAAAACAATTCTTTTAGACGACTGCAGTTATTTAGGCCGTTGGCACCGGCCCCTAGATGTCCAAAAACATCAATTATCGAACATTTCTGGACTAAAATTGAAAAAGGTATCCAACAAAGTTATTAATTTTCATATAAAATTACAATGACTATGCAAAGACCAAATTTAACAAAATTAATTGTTAGTTCCACAGTCGTAATATAAGAAACAAACAACTGATAAAAACCCCACCGAATAAAACCAAAAAAGAAACGAAAAATACCACTATGAAAATTTTTGCAACAAACTGCCGGATAACTTGAAAAACCTAAGTGGTCACATCTACCAAGATCGAAAAAATGCATTTTACTCAATAGACGAATATAGAAATTGTAACATATAAAATATTCCGATTTCTCTTTTAATTTTGATGACTGTGATAATTGCAATATGTAATTTAAACAAATAAATACTAAAACTAATCGTATATTACGTCTTGTAATAATAAGAAAACTGTGGTTAATAAAGATAAACTGATATAAACCAAAATATATTAAAAAATCTTATAAATTATTGATTAAAAAAAAGTAAAAAACGAATAATTTTTTGACCTAAACATATAGTAATTTGTTTCTAAATAAAACATATTTATATTTATTCAATTTCGGAAATTTCGGAAACTCCACCTACGAATCCAATTCAATAAATAATTGTGTCACTATTTGCATCAATCTTATTTACGTAAACGTACTGACTCGAGAGAGATATGCATTTCGAAAGGTATACATAGAATTTAAAATACATATCCGAAATTCCAAAGTGAATTGTACGGTATACCTATAATAATAAATAGTTGGGAGATCTCACCCTTTGTGAGCTAGGGTGGATGGGTAGGGTCGGTTCTCGGTTCGTCCTTACATGTGCATTCAAATAGGACTATTGCGTGAACAATTTCGTACATATCATACATACATATGGTCGTTGAACGTTGTGCGTCTTTATGTCGGAATTCAAAACGTACGTGCTAAGGAACTTTGGCCGCACGTGTTACACGAAAGGGGTTCCTGTTCCTTCCTGTCGAAGGGTGCTGCCAACTGAACTTTTATGCTTAAGCGATTGCACACATTGCACAAGACTTCTTCTTGTATATTGTTATTCCGTCTTTCGATGGCGAATGTCGGTAACGCTGCAATCAATATTCTTATCGGAATTCAACTCATTTTTTTAATAATATCCACCCACTTGAACGCAAATGTGGGAAATTGCTCTTGGAACTCTTTACATTTTTATCGTTCTCCCAGTTTCCCGGCAGCTTTACTGGTTACTTTTATGAATGCGACCATTAAAATTGCTTATAGTCAGTGTATCCAGAAAAGTTAATTAATTTATTTAATTTTTAATTATTCGTTTGATTAACAGCAAGAGAAGGCATGTGAAGGTGCTGGGCAACAATACCGAAACTAGGCTAACATATTTAAATAATTACTAATTAGAAACTCACCTAACTTTTGGATAAACCGTACGGATTTTATTTGAACAGTGGCATTTTTTAATTAACTTCATTAGTCAATAATACATAATCGAATTAATTAATTATATTGTCAATATATTATATTGAATTAATTATATTGTCTAATTACTTCATGCAATAAAAGATTTTGATGGGTTTTCTCTTAACATTATAAATTAATATGATCGGTGTAAGAGAATATTGTTAAGTTAAATTAAGATTGTTACTTATTTGATATCATTTTCAGAAAACTAAATGCCGGAAACTAATCACATAGTTAATGGTATATACTTAAAATATGTATTTACTCACCTACCTTTTTGATATTTTAACAATTTCTTTAACTTATTGATTAAATAATTACACTTATTAAAAAATCTTGTTTGTTATTAACAAATTATTATCACTTCTGCATTACTTTGCTGTATGCAACTTATTAAACAGATTCCAGCGTCAACTAACATAACCAAACAAAATTTAAAAACATTTTTCGCTCATTTTTTCAATTTTTCAAAAACAACTTAACAAATTTGCAGTAATAATGCCAAAAGTAAAAATCGAAAAAGTTGTAACTTTCAGTTCCGAGGATCCGGTACGTCAATTAATAATTTTAGACCAACGTTTTGCTGATTAATAAATTTTTTCCAGGCTTTTCCTGCTTCAAACATTTTGGATTCAGATCCAGCTAAAAAATGGAAATGTGCCCTGCCCGGTGAAAAAATGGCTACAATTGTTTTGCAATTGGATAAAGCTGTTTGCATCACCAGTATAGACTTGGGAAATGAGCATTCAGCATTTGTTGAAATCCTTGTGAATCGCTCAAGCAATGATTCTGATGATTACAAACCATTTCTTACAATGTCTTCATTTATGTCAGCAATTGAAGCACGGCAAAGTCAAAACGTTAATAAAGTGCGCATGTTTAACACTAAAGATTTCACAAAACCAGAGTGTGAAGAGAAATGGGACAGAATAAAAATGATTTGCTCGCAACCTTTTAATAAGCATGTCACCTATGGTTTGTCTTTTATAACCATTCATTCATCAGAGCATGTTGATAATTCTTCTGTTAAGAAAAATATAGGTAAATTTACTTTGAGACCCGAATCGCCAGATTTTTCCGTTGGAAGTTTGCTAAACCGACACAAGAAAACTGCTGATAATGCTACATTAAAAGGTAGTTTTGTTTTTATAATATAATTAAAAAACAAGTAAAAATAATAACTGAACTTTCAGGTGCTGCTGCTATAAGAGAAGCCTCAAATAATCCTATTACTAGCAATTACAAGTCACCAATTCAGCAGAAGACCCCAAAAAGGAACATTGATTGCGATTCAGAAGCAAATACTTCTTCGAGAAATCGAAACGAGTTGCTTTACAGTGAAGAAGATGATGCGCCCAATGCTAAAATTGATAAATTAATTGAAAAGAAACGAAAAGAGGATGAAGATAAGAAGCAACTTGAAATCAAACGGAAAAAAGAAGCAGACATTAAAAGAGAAGAAGAAAAAAGGAAGACCGGTGATTATAAAGATAGGAAAAAAACACCTCAGAAACGGAAATCCGATGACGAAAGCGAAGGAGGAAGTCCCCGCAAAAAAATCAAAACTAAAGACGTCAAGGATGCTGCTACCACATTAGTTTCCCCTAAAAGAAGACACGACGCTGATACTCCAAGCAGAGATTCCAAAAAAATGAAGCCTAATACAATAAGGAAACCATTCGAAAAATTATTGGAAGACGTCGTATTTGTAATAAGTGGCATTCAAAATCCGGAAAGAGCCAATTTAAGGGCTGCTGCTTTATCTATGGGGGCCAAATATAAAGCCGATTGGGATCCCACTTGTACTCACTTAATGTAAGTCTGCTTTATTTATTTTTTATTGCTCAAAAAAATATTTTAAAACTTTAAAAAATATCTTTAAATATTAAAAAAACTAAACAGATTTATTTATATTTTTCTTGGTATTATTTATAATTGCTATTAAATTTTACTAAAAAACATATTAATAAATTTTTAGTTGTGCCTTTATGAACACGCCAAAATTCAATCAAGTAAAAGGAAGAGGAAAAATTGTAACGAAGCACTGGATTACCGAATGCAGTTCGCAGAGGAAAAAAATCCCCTGGAGAAGGTTTGCTTTGGATCGAAATGATAAAAAAGTTGAAGAGAGTGAAGAAGAGGTCCTTGAAGAAATTGACAACAATGAAGAGGAGTATAACTTTTAATAAATGCTAACCAGGCTTATTTGTATAAGTAAATGTCTGTACAGGAGTAATTTGGATAACTCATTCGATACAGATGAAGAAATTGAGAGAATTCAAAACAACATAAAAAATGGCGTTAATCCTGGAGCCAGTACTTCCAAAATGGGCGATAATGATTCCAGAAATGGTTTAAATTTAAAAGATGAAGATGATTTGATTAATGATTTACCGGTTTTGCCAGATTACTTTAAAGATAAACGATTTTATTTGGATGCCACTTTGAGAGACCTGAAGAAACAAATCAATCAATATATTGTTGCATACCAAGGGTGAGATATTTTATTTCTTCTTTTTTTTTCTTCATTTGTGTTTTGTACTTAATATTTCGCTTTTTATTTTGGGAAAAAAAAGAAACAATTATTTTTTCAATGCGAATTTAAATTCAATTTAAAATTAAACCTTTTTTATTTATTCTATTTATTAGCAGTCTAAAAATAAAAAGTGTCATCTTTGTTAATATTTTCAGTTTGTTAAACGCTTGTTGGATAACATCAAATTACGTATATCTAATAATAAAAAGTTAACATTACGAAAAGTGTTTATACAGTCAAATTGATTGACCCAAAATTACCGAAATTGTACTGAACATGCAAATTCGGTCCAATTAAGAAACTTAAATAACTATAAATAAGTACAAAATGTTTCTTTTTCAGAACCGTTTTGGACGAAATCAATGACAACGAAGAAGGTGCGCAAATAATAGTGATAGCATCGTCCGAAAAAACAGAGAACCCTAGGGAAAAGCCGCGCGCCAAATCGAACGTAACAACAGTTTCGCCCGTCTGGATCTGGGAATGCCACAACAAGAAGCAATTAGTGCCTATGACCGAATTCGCTCTCGATTAGTAATAATTAATAGCAAATAAAAAGCGGCGAATAAACTGCGCGTGTGTTGCCAAGTCTAATTTCCGTAATTTCCAATAGCTGTTTGTTTCAGATAAGCTCATTAAGCGTAAGTATGTAATATAATCGATTGACCGGCGCGCACAAAAATACTTGTTATGATGGTCTGCCTGCGACAAGTTGTTTACCGAATTACTTAGTGAAATTTATAAAGACAGCAACAAAACAAGTATAACGACAGAGAGGATGCACGATAAGAAAGCAGTGGCAATAAATTTGAATTATCAACGAAAACTTAGTAAACACATATTGTAACTAGTGGATGTGTCCTCCGAGGAGGATCGCGTTACCGATCAAACTAATTTCGCATGCGATTGATGAGCTATCGACATTGATTTGCTGGACTGCGGAAAAAGCATTGGCTCTGGGCGGCGCCGCTCGAACCACAGCAAGCAATCGGCGAAATGGACGAGCGCCGGAAGGACTGCTACGCCAAGAACAGCCTCGCGGGCCCGTTCAATGACGACGACACCTTCTGCACGCTCTTCTTCGACCAGCTGCTCTGTTGGCCGGCCACGCGCGCCGGCCAGGTGGCTTCGCAGCCGTGTCCTTTCGCCGAAATTGGAGGATTAACAGTTTCCAGGGTAATCAATTGTTTCTTTAAAATTAAAACTTAAAGGTTTTTTAGAATGATAAATATTTCTTTTATGCAGGCGAATGCAACCAGGAAATGCATGGAGGACGGCACTTGGTTCGTCAATCCGGCTACCAATGCGTCTTGGAGCAACTACACGCAATGCAACTTGATGCCGTTCAACGAGACGGACACGGCGCTCGTTAGTTTCGCCGATGTGGCTGCCGGCACCACTATCTACGACACACTGCTGCCGGTCATCAAACTTATCTGCAATTACGGTTACTGGATATCCATTGTCACACTCTTGATATGCATAATTATTTTTGCCTCGATAAAGTGGGTACTTTTTGGACGCTGAGTAATATTTTATTATTGAGCTTTTTTTAGACATCTCTTATTTGTTAGATTAGTGTGTCGTAATCGGTACTTGCGTTGTGTGTTTTTTCTTTTAGGAAGTTGCAATGTGCACGCAATATTTTGCATGTGCATTTGTTTATGTCTTTTATTGGGCGCGCTTTGATGTACTTCGTTAAGGAAACTTGGATGTTCGGAGGAATGGTTCTGTATGATGATCTCGTTATTTCTTCTCAAGGCGAAGGCAAATATATTACGGAAAACTATGTGAGTAGCTTTAACAATTTGCATTTAATCCAAAGAAAAAAAAAATCATAAAAAGCAATCTATTAAAAAATTATAAAGTTATCGTTATTTATTTTTGTTAAACGATTATTTTTCTTTATTTTATTCTTAGTTTTAGTAAAAAAAAACTCGAAAAAAAAAAGTTACGTGAAAATATAATTTTCTAAATTAATATCGTATGAAAGTAAATGTTTATACAGGATGATTGATTGAAATCGATCCCTAAAGTTATCGTTTTGAAATTTGCAATAATAATTTATATCTTCTCGTTGAGGCAAAAAAATTTGAGATGGCAATTTCGGTTATACCGGAAGTCGACAACAATTTTATTATTTTAAATATCACCCTATTTTTTATACATTTTATCTTTAAACAATCCTTTGATTAAAAATAATTTTAGTACCATTTTACAAAAACTACTTTCCAAAGATCTCTTTAGTAAAATAATTGACCAATCTTAACTATCAGTTTTGCTCAAATTATAATATAATAATGCTGATAACCATGAAACTGATTAAAGTTTACAAAACGTGTGGTTAAATATTTATAATAAATGTAAAAAATACGACTTTAAAATTACAGAACCTTTTTTAAACGGAATGGTATATTTATTGATATGTTTAATTTCTTTATAAAAAAATATTAATGCGTATGGAACTGAAAGAAAATTATTAAAAAAATTAAGCCTTGTAACTTTTTTAAACAATCCTTTCATTTAAAATAATTTTGATACCATTTTTATTTCTATATCTTAACATTTTTAGACATTTTTAATTGAAATTGAAAATGTTAGCAACTTCTTTCTAAAACTGTCTTTAGTAAAATAATTGACCAATTTTAACAATCAGTTTTGCTCAAATTATAATGTAATACTGCTGATAAACATTAAAATGATTTAATTTTCTAAGCAGATTGTAAAATATGTATAATAAAAGTTAAAAATAAGACTTTAAATTATTATTATTGATTTATTTATTTTTTTCTCAAAAAATACTAATGCTTATGAAACAAAAAGGAAATTATTTTAAAAAAATAAAGCCTTGTAACCATTGTAACTTTAACATTATTTTTTCTTCAAACTTTTCAGGAATTGATCTGAAACAATCATCTTGTATAACAATTATGAAATTAGTTAAATAAAAAATAAAAAAAAATTCTGTCTTTACAGTCCTGGATCTGCAAAATGATAATAACATTTCGTTGGTACTTCATCCAAGCGAACTACATGTTCATCCTAATGGAGGGAATCTACTTGCACAATTTAATGTTCATGAATCTGTTTTCCGAGAACAGTAGCGTGAAACTCTACTGCATTTTCGGCTGGGGTATTAATTGGAATTTCCTATAAAAAGAGAGAAGTCAATGATCAAATTAGCACTACTAATAAAGTAAATTACAGGCAGTCCCTTATTATTCTCGTTAAGCTGGGCATTTCTGCGGAAACTATACGACGACGATATGTGCTGGACATCGACGGGAAATAAATACATCTCCTCATTGATTCAATTGCCAATTGAAGGGTCTGTTTTGGTACGGTTTATCACTTAATTAATCAAACCAATTGCCAATAATTGGTTTCTCTCTTTTTTTTTTTTTCTTTTCTTGGGGGTTCAGATAAACTTTTTGCTCTTTATTTCCATTACAAGAGTTTTGGTTCTGAAGATCAATTCAATGTATTTACAACACAAGAAAGTCAAATACAGGCAAGTAGTAATGTCTAAATCATAATGTAGTACAAAAAATAATCACAAACACTTGTCAATTATTGTTATTTATTTTTATTTTTTTCGTATGCTTGCAGAAGACTAATACGATCGACGTTGACATTGGTGTTGATTTCGGGAGTGCCTTTTGCCATTTCCGTGGTCGCTTCCTATGCTTTGGACGATGAACTTGAACTTATTTGGATTTTTTGCGATCAAGCTTATATTGCATTTCAGGTGAGCTTTCTTTTTTGCATTAGAAAATTCGTAATTTCCGGTTAAAAGATACAAGATTAAAATATATTAAGTGTTAAAGTACTAATACATGAAAATTTGTTATTAATTTCTGAGTCAGCAACCTGTAAATTAATAAAGTTAACATATAATTTAGCCTCTTTTGCGCAACTTCAAGTTTCCGTGAAAATTACATCAAAAATCACTTTATGATTGTTATTTATTAATATTTTACTTTTAACTAGACCGATATTCCATTTTTTTTTTAATCCTAGAAAATTCTGATCAATTTTGAGTAATTTTTATAAACAATATTAAGAGTATTTTCAGATCCCGAGTTTTATCATTATTTTATTTAAATAAAAATGGAAAATAAATTGTTTAAGTAACATTAAGAAATCAATTTAAGCAAAGATAACATTAAAAGTTTACAGAACTGCATTTTTTTAATGAATTTACCTTTTTATAACAATTAAAATTTAAAAATCTGCAGTTCTTGTTCTTAAAAAAAAAAAATCAACTTAATAATGCTAAAAAAAAATTAGTCCATCTGATTCAGGATTCCACCAGGATTTAAAAAATGTAATAATTTATAGGGTGTTATCTTGGAAAATTAAATGTTTAGTTTTCTAGACTTAAATTTAAAAAAAAAGTAGGAAAGAATTAAAACAAACTTCAATTTCCATAAAATTATGGAATTAGCTAGTCTTCCGGTATATTACATCCAATTAAAAATATAGTACAGACTGTTTCAAAAACAAAAAAAAATTATTTTTAGGGTCTACTTATGGGACTAATTTATTGCATATTGAATGGCGAGGTTCAGGCGGAAATCCGCCATAAGATCCAATCGTTTCAAAGCAATTATTTGCAACCGAAAAAGGCGCACGCCACCAGAACAATTTCCAACACTTTGCAGTTCACGATACCAGCGCCCTACGATGAACCAGACGCTGGTACGTACCAATTGCACAAATGCGTGCAATACAAAACAACCGAAAATTTGTAGACTATTTAAAACCAGTTCAAACCTTTAACTTATACATTATACGGTTGTTTATGTAGACCAAGAAATTACTTAAGTTTACGTAATTAGCTAGTACGTGTTTTTGTGATATTAGCCACTCAATGTTGCGATAACTGATACATAAAAAAAAAATAAGAAATTAAGGACAAACAAGTCAAAGAAAATGTAACAATATTTTTGTGTTTATGTTCTACAGTACGAGCTTTTTTTTTTGTTATAGCAACTTTGACAAAGAAACACATTGTTTGTTGTTACCCTAAATACGACTTCTGTGAAGCTGCCAATTTACGTTCAATGATTATGTTGCTGATGATTTTTGTTACTTTTTTTTTGTTTTTTAGTTACGTAAGAATACCTAATCGAAAAGACTATATACTTTGGACTGAAATCCTTATAAAGTAAAATTCGACATTACAAACCGGAACTAATTATGAATTAACGAACAATTCATACAAATACTAATTACTTTACGGTCGATTTATCTAGTTTAGTTATTATTCCTTACGAGCTTTGCGTTTTCTTACTGGTGCTTCCTTTTTAGGCACCTGAAAATACAAAAAAAAAAAACACAAAATATATACAATAATACTTAAAAATATTATACCACTTACCTCTTTGTACTTTTCTTCTTCGTCCTCTTCGACTTCCTCCTCCCCTTCGTCGTCATCTCCGGAATACTTTTCTTTATCATCCTCAGGTTCCTCCGTTTGAGCTCGAATCACATCATCATCAGGTGTCACTTCGTCAGTCTTCTTAGCAGCGGCTGCAGCCTTTTGCTCTTCCTTTTCCTAAATTCGCACAACGCAAACAATCAATTCTACCGTCCGAAATTATTTATATCATGCAGTTGATGATTACCTGACTAGATGAAGAGCTAGGTTTGCAGCATAGATACAAAATAAATACTACTGGTATTGCTAGCACTACGATATATAAGGCCCAAAGTGCAGGATAATCATTGGTCAGGGCTGCCAGTCTCTCAAATACACTTTCCTGGCAATAGATAATCATGAAATAATCAATCAGCGAGAAATTACCTCTTTATAACAATAAATCAAATAGGAAACGTAGGCTATTATCGGTATGGAGAAGTAAACGAAATAGAGAGCCCAAGCTTTCGACTTGTAATTCATCGATTTCATCATACGACCCCATAAAGTGGCCTTCAGGAATCCAAATTAATCAATCAATTGCAATTTATCAATTATTAAAAAAAGTAATAATAAAAAACGAACGAAAAAACAAGAATTGCAGAAAAATATACTTACGGATTCTTTGCTGATCTTAGCCCTCTTCTTATCATAAGTATCTGCAGCCCAACTGCGAGCCACTTCGATAGTATCGGTTACGATAATGTTGTCGAAGAGAATATTTTCCGACATGCTCCACAATTCGAAACCAACAGCACTCTAAAAACACCCAATTTACAAATGTTAGAAATTATTATTTAATCAAAAATCGTTTCAATAGCCTTCATTGTAATAAATAAATAAAAAATCAGAATTCTTTAGCTGTTATTATTATTACTCATTTATTTAATTCTGCTTTTACTAGATGATTAATCATTCATTAGATTAATGAGTAATTATTAAGCCATATCAGCTTTTAGAAAAATAAAAACGTCAAAATTTGAAGTCATTTTCAATTACTTAAATTCATCTAAAAATTGTAATTGTTTCTTTCAATTTCAATAATAAAATTTAAAAAATTAGGTAAAAATGAATATCAAACAATTAGATGCTTGAAAATCGAATATTTTTCATAAAAGATAAGTAAAAAGAGACTTACGATCGATTGCATCTTGAAAGGATTCTTGTCCTCGTAGTACTCAGGATTAGGGATTTTCCTGGGCCTCCATTTACCTTTATAATTGGGATTGTCAATTAGGGGCGCCTTCCATTTACCCTTAAAGTCCGGATTGTTGATCATCGGCGGCTCCCACTTGCCACAACCGACAGCGTTAGCGCACAAGGGGTTCTCAATGAGCGGTGCCTCCCATTCACCATCGATTTCATCATCCCAATCCTCCGGCCTGGCCGCATTCTCATCCGGAATGGTCAACGGTTCTTGCTCCAACCATCCGTCCGGCATTTTGGCATTCAGATCGACGATCTGAGCGGGCGCCTCTTCGTCCCAATCGTCAGGTTTGGCCGCTTCCGGATCCGGAATTTTCTCGCGTTCGTCCCAATCTTCCGGCTTCCTATCGTTCGGATCATCGATTTCCGCTGGCGGATTGACCGGCGGCGTAAAGTCCTCCAACAAGCTGCCCGAATTGACCACAGTCTTGTCCACTTCGACCTCGTACGTGTTGTCCGGATAGACAATGAGGGTGAACAGATGGGGCAAGTGATCGGTGAAGACCTCTTCGAGTCGTTCCTTAGGCTTCTTGCAGTGCTTCTCTTCGACCGTGCCGTTCTTCGGGTTCCTGTGACGGAATATGAAATGCAGCTTGTGATCGGATCCGCACTTATCCGGTCCAAACATGATGGTGTAGGGTGTTTTGTCGTGGAACTGAATCAAGTTCTTGGTGTCGATGCCGTCGCTCAGGAGTTTCAAATAGGCACCGCCGCATTCCTGTCCGCTCTGGAATGTGACCTCATATTGGACGACTAGCGGTTTCGAGCTGAATACAAAAGGCTTAATGAGCCGGGACGAGATGGCCGCATGTTTCGCTTTCGACTTCAACACGAGCCCTTTGTCCGACTGCAGAGCATCCCTTTCCGGCTGCTCGATAGCCCATTCGCCATCGTACTTAGCAATGTCTTCAGCTATTCCCTCCTTCTTAGCCATCGATTTGACCCATACTTTGTTGAACGATGATTCATCGTCAAAATGTTCGGCCAGGTAAACTCTATTGGGATCAGACGGTTTTGGACTGCTGTATGGGAAATCCTCAACGGATTCAATTGTCACTTCATCCGACTCGGTTTCCTGCAATTATTGATGGCCACCAATAAAACGTTTCCTCTCAAAATATTAATCTAATAAAAACTTACAAACTCATCAGTGTCATCTGCTATCGAGAAAGCACATAATACAAGAACTGTTGCTGCAAAAATTGATATCTTCATTCTGACTGCAAAATGTATGTCACTTCATACAAAATCCTGCAATTAAGCAAATACAGAGATTTATAGATAAAAAAAATGTTAGGCAATTCAGGCAGTTATTTGCTAATTAAACAATTACGAAATGCTCCGTATTTCAAAACTTGCAAAAACGAAATACATTATTTTTAAAGGAACAAATCGCCAAGACTCTCAGCAATATATTTTCAACAATTAAAACAACAGGAAGTGAACAAACGATTAATTAAATTACATTTAAATTGGAGCTCCGGAAACTTTACGAGTCATTTCTAACCTAAAAACCACTCGCCGTATTTATATTGTTATTCCCGGCTACAATTCAATGAATATTCAAACATATTACCTGTCTTTGTATTAATCGCGAATAGAAGTTGCTAATTTCACCATGTGTTTTATTATTTTGCACGAAATACCGGAGAATTCGGGAAAATTCAAAGCGATGAAAAGCAGTAATTAATCACCACGACACACGCACTGGAAATAATTTTGACAGACATTTGACACGCCGACCAATCAGAGGCGACCAGATGGCAAAACAATTGAACTGTCAGAAAAGAGGAAAATGCGGAAAATATGGGGAAAAGGTCGCACTGGTAACTCGCGGTGCGCACTTTCTAAGCAATTACATATGCAAATGAATGGCGCATTAATGAAAAACCGGTTTTTGCATTGTGTACCTTTCCACAAACAGCTGATGAATCGTTGAAAGGTGCCCGGATTTCAGCGACCCGTCAGTGTCAAATGTGACGTTTGTTGATTTTAAACTTTCAAGGTTATATATGTAATCAATCAATGTGCTTGGCTACAAAAAGAAAAATATGAGTTTTGTTATCTAAATTAACTGGTGAGTTCCAATTAATTCGCTTTGAAAAGGATGTAGATAAACGGAGTGATGCGCGCGTCATTGCCCTTAACGAATCGTAAGTCCCGGATCTAAATATCTCACCAATGTTCCAGCAGACTGCTGCTAGACTTTTATCAATGAGCTCCAAGTTCAGCTGCTGGTTTGTTTTCAAACGACAGTTGCGGCGAACGTAAGTAGAAGGTGCCTCGAAAAACAAGTCGAATGGATCTGTAAGCGAAACCACTGTGAGATTCTGCAAAAAGTATTGCCAATCATGTTGCCTGAGTCTGGATCTCAATCTTCAAACAATACCTCCTTTAATGTGGAAGCTTTAAAAGATCTGTGCAGCAATAACGCTGATTACTTTGTGGATGACAACAGTGAGAATGGACAGAGGTTGCACATATCGTTTGTGGCCATCAAAGAAGCCACAGACAAACTTGAAAAATTGATGAACACAATAAATGGTTTTGCCGACCAGTATGACTTTGATAGTGCAACCCCAGGCAATGGTTATCGAAGTTTTGTGGCCGTTGCCGAATCGGCTTTGTTGTATGGCATTCATATTAACAAAAAAGTCTGTCTGAAAAGGTCCAGTGTGCTCTTCAGAAAATCCTCCATTGCCAAGTGAGTAATTGATATTTTTGATAACTATTAATTGGTGTTAAGGTTATCATTGGATTTGGGTTATCTTCATAAATTTCCTCATTATAGGGAAGTGGAGGCTTGCTCTCAATTATTTGTCAGCCTTGAATGTTGCTTGGAACATTTGCTGGAAGTTAGAAAAAACAGTCCAGAGGGCAGCTTGTTTGCAACTAATCATGAAAACCCCCAAGGATTCATAGCAGCCACTGAAAATGTTAATCAGTATTGCTTTTATGGACGTCCTTTGGGTTTTCAATTTGCTGATTCCATGAAGGGGCCCTTAAGGTTCATTTCCCTATCTATGGCAATCTTTTCTGAAGCTTATTACAATAATGGTGAGTATCTGCTTTCAAACTAATCATTAAAAACTGCTAATAGTTCAAATTCCAAAGCCTTAATTAAAAATGTACTAATGTTCTTAGTGATGTAACTTTTTATCATCAAAATAATGAATTGAAATTTTCCAGGGTCGATTTTATCGAAGGCTACGAGTTCTGTGATGAATACTGGGAGATTCGTGTCGGATCCGGAGCAGAGAGCCAAGCGAATTGTGAACATATTCAAAAACTCGGACGTCCACTTTTGCAAGGCTTTCTGGTTTTTGGCCGAGAGCGAACTGATGCATTATTTGCCGTCCGTGGTGGCGCCAAGTGTGGCCATCAGCCGAGTAATCAATATTCCTACCGAACCGCTCCACTTGACCGCAAACGGCAAGGAAATAGAAGTACCGATTCCCTCGTCGCATGTCGGAAGCAGACCTGTGCATGTCCGTCTGATCAGTAATGAGCCACGCGAAGGAATGGTCGGCGAAGGCACGAATGCGAGAATGCAGCCGGCAAGTCGTGGTCTGTTGATTCATTGCCACGGCGGCGGATTCGTGGCCCAAAGTTCCAAGTCGCACGAAAGCTACTTGAGACAATGGGCCAAAGAGCTGCAAGTGCCCATTTTGAGCATAGATTACAGTTTGGCCCCCGCTGCTCCGTACCCCAGAGCCCTCGAAGAGGTACTCTATGCATATTCCTGGGCTCTAAAGAATTGCCATTTATTGGGCAGCACTGGTGAAAGAATTGTGGCAGCTGGCGATTCTGCCGGTGCTAATTTATTGGCCTGTATGTCACTCAAATGTATCGATTTGGGTATAACTCCTCCGCACGGTCTATTCTTGGCGTACGCTCCCACTTTTGTGAACTTTGTCCCATCGCCTGCACGTCTGTTGAGTAAGATGGACCTCTTGCTGCCTTTCGGCTTCCTGGTCCGGTGTCTTATGGCTTACGTTGTGCCTCCGCTGGAAGGATTGCAGGAGTTTTGTCAGGGGCGCCAGTTGTCGCCGGATACGGAAAGTTTCGAAGAGATCTCCGAGTCTGATTTGGTGGAATTGCAAGCGCACAAGTCACCCACCTCTGAAATGTCCGACACGCTAACCTACGGTTCGCTGAACTCTCAAAATGATGATAACAAAAACCAAATACTCCAGGAAATTGAATCCGAACCAGATGCTAGTCAAAAGTTTGATTTATTAGATAAGTTTGTCCTTGGTTTGTTAACTGTAAAACATCAATTAGTTTGTTTCTAATCTAGGCATTTTTATTGCAGATTCTGATACTGATACAGACGGTACTAAAATTGCGGTGGTTACTGACAAAAATGAATCTGTCCACACCATTACTCCTAATAATGAATCTCTTTTCAACACTACAATTCCCGGCAAAGTTTCCAGCTTCGTTAATAAGTGGAAAGGTAAAATGAGCAGTTTTATGCAAATGAACCAGTCGACCGCTGCGGCTTTGCATCTGGACATCGAGACGGAGAGAAACATTATCGACGAGATGAACTATAAAGTTCCGGCAGATCCGCATTTCAGTCCGTACTGTGCGTCCGATGAAGTACTGAAACGGTTCCCTAAAACACAAATTCTGGTAATCTTGTTCTCTCTCTATTTAAGACTGCGCAATTACTGTAACTGTTTCTGGTTTCTTTATAGACCGTACATTTGGATCCGTGTTTGGACGACTGCGTTAGTTTCGCTAAAAGACTTAAAGGGCTAGGCAACAATGTAAATTTAACTATTCTGGATGGTTTACCTCACGGCTTCCTCAATTTTTCGCTTGTGAGTTTACTTTTTTTTTCTTTGCAATGTGTTGTATGTAAATACTTTATTTTGGCTTTATTCGCAGGTCAGCAAAGAAGCTTATGAAGCTTCGAAATTGTGCACACAAAAAATTGAAAATTTACTCGATCTTTCGTCGCTTCCGCCTCTGGGAAATTGAAAATTCATATTTAGCTAATCAATGTGCCTCTATCAGTGAATACAGTCATCCAAAGTCATCTGAAAGGTTTTTTTAGAGTGGTCTGTACAGAACTTTGCTTAGAGAGAATGCGACAATAATTGTTGGGATAGATTAGGTAAGGGAAAAATTAATGGATTGTTCGATTGGTTGAGGTTTCTTTTTTTTAAAAGACTAAAATCGTACAAAATACTCAATGATCAATTTTTTATATGTATAATTCATTTTGTTTCATCTAACAAAGTAATTGCTGAATTCATTTTATTTTAATTTTTTTCATTTTTTATGCTCAATTTTTTGAAAATTTTATTTCTTTATAGTTTGATAATAGCGTTATGATCAAATCCATAAAGGAAAATAATCTAATGTCGATTTCTTATTTTTCTGTTTTGGCTTTTCCGTTACACGGATTTCATTTTAAGAGATAATTGAGTTATAAGTTAACAGAAATTAAACTTTTAAACCTAGAAATCCAAACATGTAAGTTCATTTAAACTAAAGTAAGAAATATTACTTTTGTACCTACGCCAGCTTTATAGAAACTTCTCTTGTACAATTTTTTCTTTGTGGTCCATAAGAATCCGAAACCTTCGACTTTCCTACCACCAAACGGACGTCTTATTTTGCTAAACAATCATCACGTATCTAGTCTTGATCTATTTACAGTAAATATACATACAATCTTCATCTCGCTGTATTTTATTCTCATTGACTGATAATAATAATATAAATATTGAATAATATACCTATGCACCACATCTATGATAATTATTATAGAGGAATTATTATAATCATATAATACTCAACTAGCGGTCCTTATAGAAAGACAATTTATGATATACTAATTGAGTAAAGGATCACATGTAATCGATCATCACAACTATAAGTATAACGTTTGAGTCAGTATTATATAAAATGGATCAATTGAAACCAAAAAAAGAAAAAGCTCGAATGATGATGACGCTTTGTTTTATACGCATGGTGAGAACACATTTGGTACTAAGTCTTCTATGTTGGTTGTTAACAGGAGGAATTTATTTTTTCTCGAATCTATAAGTTGCTTGTTATTATTACTACAATGATAATAAATGTCAAGTATGATATAAATTGTGCCTTTCTCCCCTTTTCCCAAGGTGCTACCTAAACATCATTATTTTTTGTTTGTTTCTATTCTGATTCAGATCATTGGCTATTGGGTATTGGGAAAAATGTACGACTAGCTTCAATAAGGTTGACTTGGAAAATTGATTTGGTTGTTGCTATTTCAATTAGCATTATATGCGGTGTTTCAACGAAATGTTGCATCTACCTCAAAATTAGAAATTTCCACCTCTGCGATTAATTAGGGCAATTAACACTGCCTATTTCCAACCCCTGGGTACTCTTCATTTGAGAATGATATTTCAAAAGCTGCAAAATTATTTTTTTTAGTGGCTAAAAACGCTAGCCCTTTATCCACTTTGTTTATAATTTTACATCGTCTTTTCCCCACCACTGTTTAGCTTTTGAAATTTAAAATTAATAACGACAACTCACAAAGTATTTTGAAAGAGGAAAATAATAAAAAAATAATAATTTGAGCTCACCCTTACTTTATTTTTCTTCCTGTATTTTCATTGAAAAAGTAGGTCTACTAAAAAATCTAGGCATTAGTTGTAAGGCATGAATTCGGATAGTAGTGTCAAAAGGTACTAAAATACAAATTCTTAACATTTTTATTCGGGATTTTGGTAGCGAACAATGTGCCCTTTAAATTAACAATATTTTTTTTAATCGAAATAGTAACTTTTGAAACACTTTGATTCATATGTTGTACTCGCATTCGAATTAGGCACCGCGCACTTAACAATTATTGCCGGGAAACAATAAAATTATAAATGAAATTTTATTTATGATTTTCATAAAGAATAATATTCTCTATGAAATGAGACCGAAAAATTAAAAAGGATGAAAGGGGTAACTTTCAGTAAAATTTGCCTAATATGTTGTACTCGTTTTTAATATGCTATTAAAATAGAAATCGCTCACTTAAAAAATACTTCCGAAATACAAAAAGATATTAATGAAATTTTATTTTTAATTTAAATAAAGAACAATACGCTCTTAAAAATGAACGCAAAAATTAAAATAATAATAAATAATGGAAGGGGTGGCTTTTGGGAAAAATTGATATGTATATTACATTTGCTATTGGGGTTTAAAATGAAAAAGTTCCGCAATAAAAAGGAAAATCGCCAATAATATTAATTTTTGATCATTTTTTTTTATATAATTTTATATTTGTTTATTTTTAATAAACATTATCCTTCTGAAGAAAACTCTGAAGTTGAGCAAAAATTGTTCCGATTGTAATTAGAATTAGGAAAAAATTAGCTATTTACTTAATAATTAAAAATATTGCTCTGGTTTCCGCAACAGCAAATTGAGATCAGAAAAAAAAATGGCAAAGAATAACTTCAAATTTCACAATTAGGTACAACCCTTGCGCTAAAATCGTCCTAAACCGGTGATGTAACTGTTGCTAACTTGTTGCTATTTTTTGTGAAATGTTTTATATGTTTAGAAATGTTTTGAAATACAACAAACCTTGGAAGATCCAAATTGCTGTTTAAATTTAACAAAAATACAATGATGGTATTCCATCTAATACTCAGGACAACCAAGGATAAACATCCTTTAAATCCAGTCAGATATAAATAAAGAAGTAAAGAAGACGAAAATAACATAGTCCGGGATAATACCTTTCTAGAGCACTTCAACTCTGAAAAAGATTAAATTAATGGTCGAATATTCCTTCACTTTATTTTGTCACGCAAATAAAATCTGTTTTCTTATTTTTATTATTTTAATTAACTGTTTATTTTATCAACTTATAATTAACGTGTTTCCTTAATAACATGTATTGACTTAAAATGCATGCCAAACACATCTACTGTGTTTCTATAACATCCGTAGGACTTCTACACAAAATACTGATGGTCGATATAATAGTAATGATGATGAATATACAAAGCAACATCCTGTCTAGGATAATAGAAGTCTGCTTCCATTCCATCTCGATCAGTTCGCGTCGCTCCTGTTCCGTTAACCGTATTTCGTTTCGGTCTATACTCGCGTGAACTTTGTTCAGTATCCTGATTATTTGGTTCTCGAAAGCATCTGCAAAAGCACCAACTTCACGTCTTTCTCATGATAATATTAACCGGGGGATGGATTCTATGAGATACAATAATGAGCGAGCGCGCTCTCGGACTTGCCGCCGCAAACACACCAGCAATGGGATTTATAAAGAACTCGCTTTAAAAAGTTTCCCCTCGCAAGAGAGACTTTTTAAATTAGAGGACAAGTAATTTATCAATGAATATACACTGTTTCTTTAAGATATAAATTGCTATACGTGCTTGAAAAGTAAGCTGTCCCTGATAAACAAATGCAACGGGAGTAATTAATGGCCCTAAAGATGCGGTTCGAAAAATAAAATTCAAAGTGCAAGGATAATAGATTAGTTTGTTGATAGTTTTTCAGCATAGCAAAATAAATTAATGATTTGTTACAATTATAACTATTTTTTATGTAAAAGAAAACTGTGACAAAAACTATATTAGAAAAAAGTGTTAGTTTAGTTAATGTGAAATCAAAAAAGGAATTAAAAAGAAAAGGCTTCGTAGAAGCGCAAAAAGCAAAAAAGAAGAAGAAGATTCGGAACAGAAAGAATCACACATGCACTTACAAGTATAGATATAGAAGAACATGGAATCGTTGTTAGGGAGAATAAAGAAAAGAGCCAATATTAGAAACGTGTCTTTCACAATATTGATTTCAAAAAAAAAAAAATCTTTTTTCCCCGCCGGTAATAAATTTCCTTGTGTTTAGGAACAAAGAGGATCTTTTAAGGTTTCTGTGTACAGGCCGAGTTAATGAAACTAGAAGCAAAAGCTATGGAGTTGCATTGAAGCAAGCTGGCCGCCAGCACGCAACGCACAACAAGAAGGAAGAAGAATGGAGAACCCGTGAATTTTCATTATACGTAGTAGCGGGGAAACTCACCTAAATTTTCTACTGTTCGTTGACGAGGCAAGAATCTCGGGGATCGTTGTGGGTGCTGATGTCTATTAGCGGTTTGTTGCAGATAGTAGCCGTCCTCGCTGGCCAATTTGTCCTGCCACGGCCAAGGGCTGTCCAATCGATTTCCCGTGCGCGGATTAATTTCCTATTAAAAAGAACACCCATATTATCACTGGATGGAAATTTATATTTGAAATCGTTTCTGTCTTGTTTCTTTTTTTTTTGTTATTATTTGTTTCTGTTCTTCATCAAATAATTT
>JASKGO010005614.1:0-21793 GCA_030556065.1 Holobus sp. GC000080
GTGATGGGGATGCCTACCCAAACACCACTACCCATATCTTGCCGGCCGTGGGATTCGAACCCATGTTGCTCGGTCCGAAGTCCGGAGCTCGAACCACTGAGCCACGGTCCCGGCTCATTAAATATTATTTATTATTCCAAATGAAAAACGACACTTCTTTTAGTTAATAATATCATGAAAATCATGAAATTGCAAAAATGTGGTTAAAATTTTAAATAACTTTAAAACTTAATTTATAACTGAATAATATTTAGTACTGCTAAAGATTATTGAATAGTTTTACAAGAAATTTAAAGTAGAAAACTTTTTTCACTTTATGAATAACTTCTAATTGCAGATAAAAAAATAAATGGTGACATTTAAATAAATAACTGTAAAGACATCCCTAGCTAGCTTTGCAACCCGGAAAAACATCAAAGTTTTCTGAAACAGAAATATTATAATGAAAATGAAATTCTCCTGCACACCTTTGCATATAATTTACAATACCAATCTATTATTTTAAACTCTCTGTAATATATGAAGATGCATGAAGCTTAGCCAAACCAAATTGAAGTAATAAAGTAAATTCACTAAAATGTAAAATTAATTATTATTTGTTGCCCTATTTTGTTACTATATTGTTATTGCTATTATTGATTACACAACAGGTCTTCAAAAGAAAAACTTCTTGGTTTTCAAAGTTTGCTTTTGTCTGCGTAACGTCGATAAATAAAATAGATGTGACACAAGCATTGTATTTGCGGATACTGCGCACTTAAAAATTATTTTCGGATAACCGGAAAGATTTGGTTTATAGTTTATTTTTTATTTTGATCATGGACAATTTTCCCTATAAATTAATGATAAAAGTCCTGAAAAAATCAAAAGAGTGGATCTTAAGAATAGCTGAATTTTTTATTTTATACTTGCTGCACAGTGCACAATGGGACACAATAGGAGCGGTAGGAGCGGATAGGAGCAGTTAAAAATAATTTCCGGAAAACCGGATAGATATGGAAAAAATTTTCGTTTGGATTTCGATAAGGAGCAAAATGCTTTAAAAATTAAGAGCGAAAATTAAGCATTACAATGAGAAAATGTTGGTTGACAATATTTGAGGTCACGAATAAGGGAAAACTTTTTTTTATCAAAGTTTGCTTTTGGGAAAACGTAGCAATTTTTGGAAATCTTAAAAAAGTAATTTTGTTTCCTAATTTTATTTGAAAATTCAATCAGGAATAATTTTGCTTTCAGAGGTTTTTTTTTTTAATTCAAAAACAATGATTACTAATAACACACAAATATAAAATTATAAAAGATATAAAAAATATTAATTTTTGATATCTTTTTTATAATTTCATATTTGTGTGTTATTAGTAATCATTGTTTTTGAATAAAAAATTATAATATAAAATAATATAAAATTATTTTTGATTTCTTGATTGTAATTATTTACCTTATCGGTGACGTAGAAAGAATATCCTAAAAATACACATTCAGAATCCCTACCTAAAATCGTGTTGACTGGTAATTACTGAAATTCAATTAAAAGAAGCATAGAAAAAAAATTTGCGTAGCGATCTGAGTTTCAAATAAATACTTATATTAAATTACCATAATTTATGCACAACAGCACCTCCATAGAAACAAACAAAAAAAAATCATTTGTGGTTCTCAACTATTTATATAGTTATAATAAATTAAATAATGCACATTCAGACAATTGCAGCGGTTTATAATTTCATTCGGCCTTCAATCAAAACTTCTGATATTACATCTAGTAATTTCCACCATATTTTATTACACGCTTAAAGCTGTACTTCTTAAACAAAGGCATGCTCTTCTAATTAATAATGAAAGCGTTGTTTAATTCCTACTGCAAATAATTAATTTTCAAGCAAATTTTTAATACCATTTTTTTTCTCGAATTAAAATTCAAACTAATGACAAACATTAAAAAGTATTCAAAACTTTATCAAAACTTAGCTAAATATTAGCGTTTATTCACGTGAAAAGAATGTAATTAGAAACAAAAAAACAAAAACAATAATTCGAATTTAACTTGCAGTTAACAGGCATTGCCATCTTCACCGTTGGATTAGTAATCCACACAGCTTATTATCATTATTCGGAGTTCGTGGATCCGAGTTTTTCATCAGCGCCGATTGTACTCATCGTCGTCGGCGTAATAGTGTTCGTGGTGGCCTTCTTCGGATGCTGCGGAGCCGTCAAAGAGAACCACTGCATGATCATTACGGTAATATCAACAAATGTGCAAGCAATAAGTGAGCGCCTCATTTCTTGGTAAATAATAACGGAAATCGATTTGTTGTTCGTGCAGTTTGCTGCCTTCTTGTTGATCATCTTCACCGTTGAATTGGCCGCCGGAATCGCCGGATATGCTCGTCGCGCCGATATCGAGGAGATGCTGGAGGACCGGCTCAATAAGAGCATGCAGAATTACTACGCGAAGCGTGACGTGGAAAAATCCTGGAATATTATGCAACATGAGGTAAGTTTATTTTATTTTTTTTTGTGATTATGGATTTCTTTGTTTTTAAAAAAAGAGTAATTAACAGGAGTAATTTCGAAAAATTAATCATTTTATAATTTATAACTGAAGTTTATTAAACATAACATCATGTTTTTATTAGTTAAATTGAATTAACTTAAATATTTAATTTAATTAATTAAACTAAAGATTATTGAATAGTTTTACAAGAAATTTTAAGAATAACTTCTAATTGTAGATAATTCATAAATAAAGACATTTATACTCAGCATCGATACAAGATCGATTGATTTTATAATCGAATATTTTTTTAAAGAATTTATGAACATTAACTTCTCTATGAGAATTTTAATTAGTGTTATTTTAAGTAATTTACTGCAATTATTACAATTAAAATTTAATGACATGTAACTTTAAAATATTAAATTGATTTTATTAATTTTATTAAGCTTTTTTTAATTTTATATTTAAAAAAATGTATTTAAAACAAAGCAATTATGCTTTAGCTGTTTGCTTTAGACTTATTAATAATAATTTCAATGAAGATTATTTTATCTTTAATAATTAATACGTAAAGAATGAAATGATAACGTTGTAGATTAATTTTGTCGTTTTATCCATTTGGTTATTTGGAATATTGATTTGTCATTCACAACAACTTTAAGTGAAGTGAAATATAAATTGAACAAGAGGGCAGAGGGTTTACTGTTTGGTGTGCTGGTCGTATCTAATGATATATTGTTTTAAATTTTTCAAAAATGTCTTCATTTTCTTGGATTATAATAGTTTTGTTTGAATGCATCATCTCAATAACTAATAACAATAAACTATTAATATAACATCCTTTATTTAAAAACTAATTGAATATTTTCTGTTCTAAATAAACAAAGTTTTTTCTTTTTAAATTTGACTAAACTATTGTAGTTAAGTTACTGTCGCCGAATATTTTCTTTGCGAAACCGCTGACATTGACTTTAGATTGAAAAACCGAATGAGATTTGCGATTTGTTTGTTTGATGCATTATTCTATCTTGATTTTTTTTTTCAAAATTTGTTTCCTAAGAGAAAATATTTTATTTTCCTTCTCATTGGCTAATTTATTTATTTATTTATTTAATGAGTATTCTTTGTAAACTTAATTTTCTATTAATATTTTCTCCTCAATCTCTAAAACTGTTTTTAATTGCAACTAATAAAACTACTTTGGCTCAAGAAATTTTTTTTTTCTTCTTTTCTAAAAAATTGCTTCAACGAAAAACATTTAAAAAAAACTTATTATTGATACAAAATACTAGGGAAACAAATTTCGAAAAAGAAATCACTTATTTTATTTAAAAAATAAATAAAAAATTTATTAATTAATTTATGTGAGACAAAGAAAAACAATCTGCTGAAAAACAATTCTGCTTAAAAATTGTCGGGATAATAAACTGGAATTTTGCACGGACAAAACAACAGATAAATTTCTGAATCTCTATTAATTTGTTTAATTAAACTTAAACTTCCAAAAAAATTTAATTTTTGTTTTTATTATTTCCATTTTTAGTTTCAAAAAGAAAAAGTTTCAGTGAAAAACCTTAATTTCCATAAAAAAAAAAATAAGCACCAAATGTGCGGCTTTTAATTAGCAATTACTAAAGATAGCAATTCCCGAAAGTATTGTACAATATATCAAAAAGTCTAATTTTGAAAATAGCATACAATTTTTATAAAAAATAAAAAATAAATTAAATCTTGAAGGACCCTTAAAAAAACATTAAAAATGCACTTTTAATAAATGTATAATAATTTCCTAAAGAAAACGCTGTTTATAAATGATCAGAACAATAAACCGAAATTTTGTACTGAACAAAACCGAAAGGTAATTTTAATCAATTAACGGAAGGGTGAGCGACTGAGCGGTCGTGGAAGTGACGTGTCCCGCTAGTCCAATAACACGTTTCTGAGTTCCCATTCTCTATATCCGAGCGAGAACTAGATCACCAGGACATTGATTAAAATTTAACACGCGTTCATCGATTACCGATAATATTCCTCTTTCTATTTTTTCTTCTCTTTGTTCACTAATTATATATACATCTATATTTTAATTTTGTAGTTGAAATGTTGCGGTATGCGAGGACCGGAAGACTGGGAGAAAATCACCCACAATAAGACGCTGCCGTATACCTGCTGCCCAGACACTCAAAACGATGGCACGTGCACCTACAACACGCTTAACATGTACAAGACGTCTTGCCTCGATGCCCTTAAGGAGAACCTGGTGAAGTATGCATCGATTATAGGAGCCGTCGGTTGCGGCGTCGCTTTCGTTCAGGTATTTATTTCCTGTTTGCTTCTTTTTTCTTGGTTTGTTTTTTTTTTTTTTCATTTTTTCTTTGCTGCTAGTGACCAAGCGTCTTGGAATTGAAAATTTAGTTGTACTCTTGTTTTGATAGTTTTGAAAAATCTGAGACAATTTTGATTTCTGCGTGACGGCGCAAAATTTGAAATTACTCAAAAAATATTAAAAAATTGCCAGTCTGCACTCTTTTATGTAAGGTTTTTATCCATTAAATTAATATCAGAGGCTTGAGAAAATAAAAAATGCGACTACCAAGTGCATTCTTTTATTTTTACAAATGTTCGCTTTAAAATAAACCTTTTCTTAATCAAATTAATTAATGTGCACTCAGTGCACTTGGTTTTTTAATATTTCCTCGTTTTTTACAAACAGTTAATCTAACTTTTTTCTATTGTTATTCTCACGTAGAAAATTGTTGAGACATGATTTGTTTGCTTATTGCGTTCAAAACAAACATATTTCACAACGGTTTTTCTCTCAACTATGTTCTAAAATGAATTTGCATGACCGAAGGTAAAAGTTTAATACTCAATGGACACATAAAGCAGCAAAAACTCATCAAAATAATATTACATATGTACTTTTTTGCACCTGCTGTTAATTAATAATTTAATGACAGTATTAAATTTTGTTCGACGCCTTATGATTATGTAACCTATTTGATAAAACTGGAACAATGTAATTAACGAGTTCTATTTTCAGGTAATCGGAGTGCTGTTTTCATGCTGCTTGGCCCGAAGTATTCGCAAAGAGTACGAAACCGTTTGAATCACCGAAGAAGCTCTGCGACAACTTCTATAAGCAAACAACAAAAACTACAAACATCAAAAAACAAAATGCGTAGAAAGCACTTAATTTTTATGTTTTCATAGTTTATCAAAAAAAAAAAGAAAAAAAAACATTATTGCTCGTTTTTTGGCAACAAGAATAATCGGTCCATTTTCGATGTGTGATTTCTTTCGACTGATCACTCAGTTCACAAACTATAATATCTAAGTTCAGCGAATGGCAACAATTTTTCGGTAGGAAAATCTTTGTTAATTGTGCTCATGATAAGTTCTCAAAAACCAACAACAAGGAGTCAATATTGTGCTACGGTAGCCAAAAACAAAAGTGGCTGCGATGATTGGCCGGAATTCGGAAAGGTCTGAACTGATTTTTGAATACATATTTCTATAATATTACACCTACTTTTTTCTATTGCCCTTTACTGGTGAAACTATTTTATTACTGAAGACTTTCGAAACATTTGGTACGATTGCCGCGAGAATGGCAATCGTACTTCTTCGTACATCTTAATCATCGTAATAATTACTATTAATAGTTTGTAGCGGTTACCAAATTCACCAAAAATACATAAAATTTAACACTTCTTGGATGTACTATTCATAGAGAAGAACTTGTTAGGGCTAGTATATCATAAACTCTTAGCACTTA
This sequence comes from Holobus sp. GC000080, assembly GCA_030556065.1. NCBI lineage: Eukaryota > Metazoa > Arthropoda > Insecta > Coleoptera > Staphylinidae > Holobus > Holobus sp. GC000080. The sequence continues at coordinate 6,276 of JASKGO010005614.1, forward strand.
CATCTTATCCACTAGTTGTTCGAAAATAAATTAAAAGAAAAGGAAAAAAATGCAATGATCCAAAGATGACCAAATCCATTCGAGTTCTATTATTATTATTATTACTAAATATTAGATAAAAAGAGCACTCACCTAAGTAATAATAAACCTGTTTGGTGCTTAAGTATTTGCAAATATAGTATTATAATCATTCATAAGATGCATAATATTTATAAATTAAATTATTCAATCAAATAATATATTATAGGTATGAAATCAATGTTATTTCGTAAAAATATATTGATTGTATATGTGTTTAAAGAATATACTTATACATATTCACAGTTTTGGACCTACTTTTTTAAACTCAAGAATCTCAAAATAGAAATAAATGATAAGTTCATGAATATAAAATTAAATAATTTGATAATTTTTAGGAACCCAGAGATTATTATTATTATTTTAATAGTTTCTAATCATTTCATTTGATGTGTCCAAAAGGAGAAGCAACTACTAAAATATTTGAAACCAACAGAAGAGGTGGCAACTACACATAAGGTCAGAAAATAAAATACTTATTTTTATAGATTATTTTACTATTCTTTTCTACATTTTCCTAATGTATTTATTACTAATTCATAAGTGAAATAAATCAATACAGAGTATTTCTTGAAAACAGGGGGCGTCGATATTTAAAGAACGATAAAAGCAAATTTATTTAAAAAAAAATTCTGTTGTAAGTTTGGATAGAAGAGTAATGTCTCTAATGTATTCATATTTTTAATTTGGTTTTAGAAAATTAAGTTACTTCAAATTATTTTTAATTCTTTTCTCGGGGATTTTTTATAATTAAATAATTCATTAATTGCATTCAGAGATATTTTTTATTACTTAGCTTTAAAAGAATGAAATAGAATAGTCGTTTTTTTCGAAGGCATCTGTTTATACAGAAATGGCAAAAAGTGGAGGATATTTTATAAATTGAGCGCTATAAGTCCTAGGTATAAAAAAACTCCTTACAAAATTGTCTTGAGAAGAAATATTCTTTTGTTTAAGAAAGGAATCGAAATATGAAATAATAAATGTGGTTTCATTTAAATAAATAAATTGAGCAAAAACTTCCGACAAAAGTAAAATAAAGTAGGAATGGAAAATAAAAAAATAATTCACAAAAAAAAGTTTGCTTTTATTATCGAGCAATAATATGCTTACCATTAAAAGAAAAATCAAGCAAGCTCTAGAAAATTTGATAAATTATTTAAATAGTATTTTAAAATATCTATTCGGGGCAATAAATCTTTTTTTTTCTCTATCTCAATGAGTTTTCTTGGAATTAATTATGAAAATAGGTGGACCAACCAACAAACAAAATAATCAGTTCCAAGTTAATGTGACAAAAACATTGTTTGCCAGTGTATTTTATGCCACTTTTTAAATCAAATGGAAAGAAAAACTTTATTTATAAAAAAAAGTAAATTAAAAATTTTCAAAAAAAAAAAACAACCAAAATAAATTAAATATAAATTGAGGCGTTATATTTCAAGTATGAAAGTTCAAAGTACTTTGCAAGATTAACCCATTTGCTTCAAATTAATATGGAAAAGTTAAAGTTAAAACTTCGTTTTGTGCTATAAATAATTTTAAAAGTGCAAAAATAGAAATCAAACGAAATTGAAGAATATTTTAATGCAAGTGTTTTATTGCAGGCAAATCAAAAACAATGAATTAAATCGCAGTAATAAATATTTAAAGTTTACATTTTCAATAATAGTAATAATAGAAAATACATTATACTGTATATTACCTAATATCAAATTAATAGAGCAAATAGTACAAAAATTTTATAAATCATAGTATTCGTTTATTTATTCAAGCGCACGTTTATGTGCACCCCATCCATGAAAGCACTTGGTGAACCTCTTGGACTCCTTATTTTTGAGCGTGAGGAATAACTTACGTGGTCTATCGGCTTGTTTGACTTTCATGTGCTGAATATAAACTTGTGCAGACTTATAGGCCAATTTGATTTCCACCTCGCTCGACTTGGCGCCCATCCACAGGAATACTTGCTCCCCATTGTCCAGAATCATGATATCGTCATCGGCCAAATCATCCTGGCAGAAATCGGCACATTTTTCCGACACCATAAAGTAGCCTTTTTCGTTCGAGCATCTGAACAGACGCGTATAGTTCATAAAGTCTGCATCGTGCTCGTAGGGTTTTTTGCCATTCAGGCCGACCCAGAAAAAGTTGTCGGGCTCTTCGCCTTCGTTGAGCACTTGCAGGCTCACCCACGGATTGTTGAACTTTTCATCAGCTATTTCTTGAATCAATTTCGCCTCGTCCGGATCGCTCTTTGAACCGATCCATACGTAGATTATGCCGGAGTCGTCTTGTTCGAATGGCACGTTTAAAATATAACTGCAAAATAAAGAAAAATTTGAATATTTTTTTATATTTAACAGTCTTTTTGAGTGGAAAACTTAGCATTTTTATAATTAAATAATTATTACAAACAATATTGAAATATCCTTTATGAATAAACCGATAAACTCTTTATTTAGATAATATTTAGATAAACTAAAAAGTGAATAGACTTCTAAAATTATGTTTTAATAAGAGATTTTAAATTTTAATTGGTTTAATTTATAAATTTTAATTGGTTTAATTTATAAATTTTAATTTGATCTAATTAAAAAAAAGTAATTAGTTTCTAATAATTTAATTTTATTTAATTTCAAATTTTAAAAAACGTATCATTAAAAATTACAAGAATTAAAAGTCTAATTTAGAGTTCTCCTGACAAACAGTTTTAATTTTAATAATTTTTTTGTAATTATTCTAATAAAAAATTGATCTTTTCGTTATTTTTTCTTGTTTTAACAAAATTAATTAATTCATTTAATTGAATAAGTAGCTTGAAGTAAATCAACAAACTTACCAAAAAGCAGAATTTAACAGAGAAGCATCCGGTAGAATCTGTATCAGTCTAGTATTGAGCGCACTGCCATTAGATCGGAGCTGATAAAATTCCACAGCATTCTTATCCTGTTGCTTGCGTTTCCCTTGCTTAATGATAAACTTCCTCTTGAAGATGGCCATAAACTTCATGTTTTCCTGCTGCTGGTACGTCCTAACCACCTCCAATTTTCCCTCAAAGAGCGCAGTAAAAGTCTTTTGTAGCGTAAAAGTAAACGTCAACCATCCCATGTTGGACGCTTCGCGCCCTTGCCAAAAGTACCCTATCCACTGCACGTCCTCCTCCATCTGCTCCCCATCTTCATAATCATCGGCCGGTATCCAATAACGGCAAAGGAAAACGTAACAATCCTGCGTGTAAAAAGTACCAAACTCCTCTTCGGGTAACTTCACGAACTTCTTTCCTTCCAAGACCAGCGCTTCCATTGCTTCCATATCTTCATTCCATTCGTCCATCAACTGTTGCGACTCGCTCAGAGGCATTTGCGGTTGTCGCGGTGTAAACAGCACCGTCAAGTCGGCTTTCGTTTCCTGCGCTTTAGCCCATTTGGTCAAATCAGCGCCGGTCTTACGCACCGATGTAACGGTGCGCGTAAAATCAACAGCAATCACTTCGTCCCATCCAACGAATTTGCATTTGAAGATATGCGGTTCGGTTCCTTCGCGTACTCTAGTGACCAGCGCGAAATCGGGTCGGTCAATCATATTGAAGAGTTCTTCGGATAGTTTCACACCGGCTGTTTTTACCAGTCGAGTGGATTTTTTGCCAACCCACAGAAACACGTCCAAGTAACAGTCCAAAATGTATACGTTTTTCGTGTTTAGTAGTTTGTTTTCCAACTTGCCGAAAGGTACTTCTACTTGTGGTAACTCAAGGTATCCCATTCCTAGTTGAACCTGGTATAATCGTGGTTGCACCGGTTGGAAATCCGGATCTATGTGCTTCTGCACTTCGAAGTCTTCCGGTTTGCCATCAGGTTCGCCCAAGGCTTGCCAGAATTCTTCAGATTCGGCGCCCGTGGTTTCTACTATTATCTCTGCTTTGTTTTTGCGCTCGTTTTTGTTGATTTTTTCAGCGAGAAGGCGAGCTTTCGATTTTAGAGTATTCTTCGAGTTGCTACCGTTCCACACGTAGATTTTGGTTCCTTCGTCCAATACGAAAACAAATTGCGGGTCTAGGGAGTAGATGCTGATTACCACAGGCTCCAAATGCATCGACGGACCAGCTGCATGCACTCTATACAATCTCACTTCGTACGTCTGCAAATTGTAAAAGAAATGCCACGTTATAATTTATTAATTAAGAAAATTAAAGCAATTTTGAAAACAAATTCGGCCATTTTCAAATTTATACAACTTTAGAAGTATTATTTGTACTTTCTAATCAATTGAAATTGCGTACTTATTAATTTTCTTTAAATTGAAAGAAAAAATTAAGCTGGGTTCGCTAATTTCATTCGACATTTGAATTATTTAATATGACACTTACCGAATCCTCAACGGTATAGAAACCACTGCTTGTTCTGCCGCCTTCGATATAAGTGATTTGATGCGAGAACAAAGCCAAAAACTCATCCGATTCATCTCCTTGTTCTTCACGAATCGTCCGACATTGTGCGCCCAAGTAATTCCGCAAATTCACAGCATGCATTGCAGCACAAGCTCTTTTATCCAACTGAAAACAATTTTCTTAATTGTATCAACTTCAACTAATTTTTGTAAAATTTTAAATAACAATTAAAAAATGTTCTTAATTTTAAAACTTACAGAAGTCTTGGATCCGATCCAAAAATAAATTTTCCAATTCAATGAAGCAGATTCGTCTAAATTGGACGTCTTTAGAATAATGTAACAATCGCCTTCGTAAAATTTTCCATGGTAAATCTCGTCAAGTTGATTGGGCAGGAAATTTTCTATTTCCCATACAGTCAAACCGGACATATTGCCAGCATCATCATCGAAGAAGTCCGAATAGTCTAAAGGTGGCTTTGCTAAACTTTCGTCCCATCTTTTAGGTCTAAAATACAAACAAATAAGTCAAATCATCGCCAAAGAAGAAAGTGTAAAAAAGTACTTTAAAGATTCCACTTTAAGATCATTTTCATTGGAATTGCTGTTTTTGTCCTTTGCTATATCTTTCATTCCCTTCAAAATCTTTGCTTGGTCTTTGTCAGCTTCCTCAGGGTCTCTGCGTCCGCGTCTTAAACGCATTTTTCTAGCTATTGGATCTTTGCTCGAACCTAAAATATTACAATTAATTATTAATTGATTTCCTTAAATCAAAAGGTTGTTTTGCTTTTTTTACTAAAGAAAAAACAAGAAAGTTACTTTGTGAGGTCGGTGCTTGAGGAACTGTAGCTCCAGCAAGACGTAACTGATTCTGCAGGGAGAAATCAATGTTGTAGAACTCTAATCCAGCTCCGCGAGTTAATTCGCTCGGTTTCGGAGGCATCACCAATTCAGGATTATTATTCAAATCCAAAGTATCCAAGTCTGTGAGCAAATGAATAGCGTCCGGCAAAGTAATCAATCGATTTGAACTTAAAATTAACTTTTTAAGAGAACCACATCTGTAAAAAAAAAGAAAATTAATAAACAATTTAGATTAAATTTACAAAATCATTGTAATACCTGCAAAGCCCTTCTGGTATCATTTCCAATTTGTTGTTAGAAGCCGAAAATATTTCCAAGCATCCTAACTTTCCAATGCCAGAGGGAATCCCTTCAAAGTCCAATTCATTGTCGTTCACATAAAGCCTTCGAAGGGACGCGATTTTGCATAGAGAGGCCGGCAAACTCGTCAGTTTGTTACGAGATAAATTTAAAGTGTCCAATTTTTGCCACATTTCAATTGCTGCAACACATTTACAATAAATAAAAATTTATAACAGAAAAACTTATAGAATTAACAAAAGTTACCTGTGGACAATTCAGTAATACTATTATCACTCAAATTAAGTCGTTTTAAATTCGGCAAAGCGTACAAAGAGTCAGGAACTTTTGGCAATTCGTTGTGAGACAAATCGACGTCCGATAGAAGGACCAAGCTTTCCAAACTCGTTGGAAAATTCGCCACACTTCTTTGCGTGTTCCTCATGTGTAAAGTTTCCAAATTTAAAAGCGAATTCAACTGCCGGAAATGAAAATGTTGCCCCAGCGGATTATTGTTCAATATGAGCGACTGCAAATTGGCTAGTCGACGAATTTGCGGTGGCAACGTTTCCAAATTGTTGCTGCCCAAATCCAGAAACAGCAAATCAGTCAAATTCATAAATACAGAAGCTGGAACCACTTCAATACTGCAAAAAAAAAAAAGTTTTATATTCTACTCAGAATTGCCAATGAAATATAGTTACTGATTATTGCTTAGATTTAACACTAGAAGACTTTTAGCCCTTTCAAGACCTTCAGGCACTTCTTTCAGATTGTTGTGACTTAAATCCAGTGTTGTAAGCTCATCTAAATTAAACAAATCTGCTGGCACACCAGAAGATTTCACTCTGTTGTGTCTGAGATTGAGAGTTCTCAGGCAATTCAGTTCAGTGAGTTCCCCATGGAGTTTCTCCAGATTATTTCTGGTCAATGAGAGGTGTTCCAACTTGTGCAAGTTGCCCATCTCTTTGGGGATTTCTGCCAGTTTTGTACGATCCAATTTCAACCATTGTACTCCTGTCATTAAGCTCACAGGTTCTGGAAACTTATCACCCTGAAAACAACGAAAATTAATTCAATTTTCCAGTACATTTCAGTAATTGTTTTCTTACACTGAAGTCATTGTGGGTGAAATCCACACCTCTCACAAATGGTAAGACACCAGTGTGTTCTACTGTATGAGCCATGTTAAATTATTTATAATTGTATATTTGTAAATATAAATAACGTAAATAAATCCGTAAACAAGAAGTTTTTCAAGAAATTTTCAAGGAAAATTGCTGGAAATTTCTAATAACAAATTCACTGCATTTTGCACTGATATTATGGCACTAAAATGGCTTTGTATAAATTTTAAATGTAGTCATTCAAAGTGTTTAGTAATCAATCGCTTCGTTAGTGCATTTTTAATTCATAAAACCAAAAGAAAAACACTGATAACATGTGATAAGACAAGTTGATTGCTCACTTGTTCATAAATCACTTAACCTTCAAATGACATTCCAGTGTGTCATTCGAGGAAAAAAGACAAACGAAATTTGACATCTATTGACAGCAACAGAAAAGAAAACACTTCACATCCTTTATACAGATGTGAAATTTTTGTTTATCGCAAAAAAAAAAACTAAACGATGGAACTGTTTCGAACCGATGATTTTTATATTTTTGTAAAGGACGAGCATTCTTTATGGTGGGACCGTCTGACTGGTGTGTTCATTCCCAAAACAGGTAATTCTTTGTCTTACTACACCAAGTGTTAAATGCAAATGATGCCCACTGAGATGTATTTCTTTTTAGGATGGGATTTGGCTGATGCTGAAGACCCAACTTGCCTAGGCGTATGCCACGGACTCATTGGCAAAGTGGAGCATCCTTCTGTATTCGACCCTCGGTTACTGATAATCAAAGAATCAGTTTCAGTGGGAAAAATCCATGGGGAACATGAAGTGTTCAAAATCAAATCCATTGCATTCCTTCAGCTGGGCCCAGAGAGTGTTGAATTGAATTTACAAGAGTGTCACAAGCATAGAGTGAAGTCAATGTCAGCTAAGAAGAACATTTCCAATTCTTTTATTGATTTGCAAAAGAATGTTGCTTTCACCAAGACTTTGGGCACTTTGAAGAGTGCTGGCAATGCCATTAAGAGTACAACTCAACAGGCAGCAGCTATGGCTGTTGGATCGCCGCTGAAAAGAGATGCCAAAGAAAAGGAGAAGTTTGAAAGACAAATTGTTGAGGAATTCCTTAAGATCTTCACAGATACCAATTCGTTTTATTATTGCCCTTCTTCTGATATCACCAGCTCACTGCAGAGGCTTTGCAATTTGGAAAAGAGTGCAGAGTTTGATGGAGCAGCTATTTGGAAGGGAGTGGATGACAGATTTTTCTGGAACAAGCACATGTTGAGTTCTCTTATTGACATCAATGTAAGTTTTAATTGTTTTTAATTTATTTATCTTTTTTTCCTGATGGGAAAAATCTGAGAAAATGATGGATAAAGTTTTTAGAAAACTATCTGATGATTTTTTTTTTCGTTACAATTAAAAAAATTAACTGCTTTTAAGGTGACTCTAGTCTTTTTAATTTCAATGTTATCTTAGAAATTACTTATGAATTAAAATTTTTTAAACCTTTTTTTTTACATTTATAACAAAAAATAGTAATTAATGAAAACTCCATCGTCATATGAATAATTTAATTCTTTAAATTTAACCGAAAAATAATGAAAATCCATCAGATAGTTTTCTCAAAAATCTATTTAGCGTTTTGCCCATTCTGCCAGATGGTCCTTAACTTGAATTACTTAATTAATATTAATTTATTAACTGTTTAAAGTATTTTAATTTTTTGTTTTTAGTCGGTATTTGTTTCTAAACTGTTTTTAAGGTGATATAGCTTTTTAATTTCAGTGTTACCTATGAAATGAATTAGAATTTTTTAAACCCTTTTTTTGCATTTAATTATTATTTAAAAATAACAATAAAAAAACTTCACCTTCATATAAATAATTAAATTCTTTAAATTTAACCGAAAAATCTTAAAAATCCATCAGATAGTTTTCTCAAAAATCTATTTAACGTTTTGCACTTTCTGCCTGATGAGACCTTAACTTGATAAACTTAATTAATATTAATTTATTAACTGTTTAAAGTATTTAATTTTTTTTTAATATGTATTTGTTTCTAAAACTAATAAAAATTACAGAACAAGTTGGTGGATCCTTGGATAATGCCGATAATTCAAGGCTACATTCAGATTGAAGAGTGCAAGGTGCAAGTGGATCAAGAGGTGAAAGGTGTGAAAACTAGTCCGAAGTATGAAATTTTCAAAGTGTCCATCATTTCTCGCCGCAGTCGTTTTCGAGCGGGCACTCGGTAAATACAAAGTTATTCCATTTTATATTTTTAATTGTAATAAATATTTCATGGTAGTTACAAGCGACGAGGTGTGGATGAAAATGGCGAGTGCGCTAATTACGTCGAAACTGAACAACTAATTGCATATCAGCATCACGAAGTATCCTTCGTGCAGATCAGAGGATCTGTTCCGGTATACTGGTCTCAACCGGGATACAAATACAGGCCTCCTCCGAGGATCGATAAAGGCGAAGCGGAAACCAAAGTGGCATTTGAGACTCATTTCAAAAATGAAATCTCTCGTTATGGCCCTGTCTGCGTGATTAATTTGGTCGATCAAGCAGGCAAAGAGAAAGTCATCTGGGATGCTTACTCTCATCACGTCTTCGAATTCAACAGTCCTTTTTTAACCTATGTTACATTCGATTTTCATGAATATTGGTTTGTACTTGTTTTTAATATTTTCAAGTATTTGCATTATTAATCATAATTTTGTTTGTTTGATGTGTTTCAGTCGAGGAATGCATTTCGAAAATGTATCGATACTTATCAACAGCATAGCTGACATAATAAAGGACATAAACTATTGTTGGAGAGATAGGCAAGGACATATTTGCTCACAGAGTGGCGTCTTTCGGGTCAATTGTATCGATTGTTTAGATAGGACCAATGTGGTCCAGACGGCAATCGCTAAGTCGGTCATGGAAATTCAGTTCTGCAAACTTGGTCTCATATCTCCCGAAGGAGTTATTCCCGATTCGATTAAAACAAAGTTTCAATTGCTCTGGGCCAATAATGGTGATACTATTAGTAAACAATATGCGGGAACCAATGCTTTAAAGGTTAGTTTGAATAATTTTCTATAGATAAACTAAACAAAAACAAAAAATAAATGCTTAATTTCAATGTTTTGGTTTTAGGGAGATTATACCAGGACTGGTGAGCGGAAATTCACAGGAATTATGAAGGACGGTATGAATTCTGCTAACAGGTGAGTTTCTCTTTTTTTGCAGTTTATTTTTCCAAATTTAAAATTAAATTTTGTTGACCGAGCCTGACAACTTTGAAAGATGTACAAGATAGTATTTGGTATTGTAATAAAATAATAATTTTCCCTCTGTCTCAAATTATGGTATACTTTTTTTTAAATTTTATTGAAACTTTAAAATTATTTTTAATCAATTATTACAAACAGTTAAAATTTGTTTTTAGTACCACCGCAACTAAAATATTAGCTATAGCATTGTTTTTCGAGATATATTATGATATGATAATATGAAAAGCCTTCAGATTTATTTATCTTCGTTAATCAAAGATTTTTCAAGGATGTTTACTATAAGGATGTGTTTAGGGTGTCAAAGCCACACTTACCTAAAATATTTTCCCCACTTCCGGTTATACCGGATGTTGATATCAACTTTTACATTTTAAATGGGACACCCCAATTTTATTTTCATATTTCGATTCTTCTTTTTTAATTAATGACGATTTTGTTAATAGAATTTTTTATTAGGTCTATTTTTTGAGATACTGGACACTTGTTTTGGTCAAAATTGGTATATCACGAAAAAATCATGTCTTTTATATTTATAACATTAATTGATTAATTCATGGCTAATTAAATTATTATTACCGAAATGTGTTTGCATTGATTATGTTAAAAATTTATTTTTTTAATTGTACGGTGTGTGTTCGAAAAAAAATCTGAAAAAATATCTTTTTAAAATCGAAATAACTTTTTTATAACTTATAAAATAATTTTAATTTTTCCAAACCACCAATTTTGTTATTTTATACCATTATTCAACGTAAAAATACCTTTGAGAAAAGTTATATTTGGTAATTCTACGATGAATGCCTTTTTAGTTATTTCACGAAATCCAAATCTCAATGTACTGTAATGGGAGTATAACCGGAAGTGGTCAAGTGCGGAAAATATTTTGCTTAAGTAGGGCCTTAGGAGTAATTAGGACATAAAAATTAAATTTGCTCTATTTAAAATAGTTCTCCCAAAACAGTTAACAGGCCAATTAAAAAAGACACCCGTATAGAGGGAGTAATACTTTTTTCCAAAAAGAAATTTTCTTTAAAACAATTAAAAGTTTAGTTAAAGAAATCCTTTTCCATCCTTCTATATCAACCTTGTAGATTTTATCGAAATCATTTCATGGATAATCTGGTACAATGTTGCCTGGACTTGATGCAAGGAAATGCCGTGTCCATGGAGGACTTTCAGGACATTCGCTCGCACATTAACACCTTCAGCAACATAGCCAGCGAAATGATGCCCATATCTCCCTCAACGAACTTCCCGTTCCCATCCTCTGTTCCAAACACTGAAGTCGAACTAATGAACGCTTTGTATTACATGTATAGGTCGGTGGGTAAGCAGCTCAAAAAGCACAAGCGGCCCTTGAAAACGGTCAATATTTATACATTTGTAACCTGATGTTATAAATTACTTAAAATTAGCGATACATATTTTAATTGCCTTTCTATTCTATTTTTTGTGTTATTTATTATTCTAATATTGGGATGCTTTATGGGACAATTCCAGGTACTATTTGAGTCGTTTCAAAGACGCCACGCGTCAAGGAACGATCGATTTGATGTTGGGCAACTTTGTGGGCGAAGAAATGTTCACAGACAGTCGGCCGAATTTCGAAGAGGACAGTTTGGCCACTGCGGAACACGTCAAGTTGCTTATCGAAGATTGCAAGAAGATGCTAATAAATAACCCGGAGATGGTTGTCGGGTCGTGGGGATTGATCAATGCTGATCCGAGCACCGGAGATCCTAGCGAAACCGAAATGGACACTATTTTAATATTAACCAAAGATTCTTATTATGTGGCCGATTACGATGACCAAGTGGATAAAGTTACCAAGTACCAGAAGGTACTGCTCAGCGATGTGGTTTTGTTGGAGAGCGGTGTGCCGGAAAGCACGACCAGTTTGTTCAGGACGAACAAAAGTTTCTATTGCATTCGGATCAATTACAAAGTCGGTGGCGTTGCTGGATATTATCACATGTTTAGGTCGACAAATTTGAGGTTTTTCAATAATATGGCTGTTGTTATAAAGACCTACGAGGAAGAAATTGGCAAGTGTTATTGTTTTCTTTTGTGTTTTGTAATTAACAGTTTTTGATTTGCAGAATCTTTGAAAGCAATATGTGAAAGCTATATAGTGGCAATGGAAATTGGGTCGTTTAAGCCTGTCCCGTACGTCCAGGGACAACGATTAGACCGCAAAAAGTCGAAAGTGGTGTGCGAAAATTTGTCCGGAAATTTATATTTGGATGTTGGGTTTCCTCAGCTCACGCGAAATGTTTCGGAAGGTCAATTACTAGCTATTAAAACTGCAGGTAACTTATTTATTTATTTATTTTTATCACAAATTTAAATAGAATTTGGGATGATTGATTGAACTTTTCAGTAAAAATAATTTTAACTGGAATACCAAACAAAATAAGTTTTTAAAAAAGAGATTATACCATAATATCCATCAGCCTAGTTGTTTTCAAGACAGTGACATTCAACTTCGTTATTTTGAATGGCATCCTATTTTTTTAATTTAATTTTTAAGTAGGCCTATAATATAAACCATTTTGTTGCCTTATTTATTTTTATAACTATCAACAAATCAAAATTCGTCATTTTGCTCAATTATTATGAGAAAATTGCTGTAAAACCTTTCAAATTTGCAAAATAATTATTAAAAATACTAATATAAAAATTTTAGGTAGCTCCTACACTTAAATTTAATAATTTTAGAACAATTTAATTTAAAAAAATCCATACACATTAATATTTTTTCAGAGAAAAATAAATCAAAAACCATAATTAATATTGGCAGGTTTCCCCTTTCGATTGGAAAAATTAAGATCCATTCCATTTGGAAAAAAAGACAATTTAACTAAATTTAAATTCTTATTTCTTGAAATTTATTTTAAAAGACTAAATTTATTAATATGGGGAGTCATTTACAATCATGAAATTGGTTACGATTTCCGGTATTTTTCTATAATTAAATTAGAATATATATTTTTTTTTACTTATACATATAGAAGTTAAAAATATTTTCCTCTTTGGTTCAATAAATCCAATGCTTTGTTTTATTAATTTTAAAAAAATAAAAACTTTGGTCATTTGATACTTTTAAATAAAATATTTAATATTTTTTTAGGAAGCAAAGCCCTATCAAATATGTCGCAACAATTTTCGAAATTGAATAGGTTGGGCTCGAGCTTAAAACCGAGACGAGCCCCAAAATTTTCCATCGGCAAAAAGAACGATAGCTCCAGCGAATCCGACGAAGAGTCCGAAACATCCATCTTCCAGCCTAGCGGCGTAATAGAAGGCAGCTCCGTTTTGCAGTTTGAATCAGCCAGTTCCGATAAAGCCGGCCACATCGAACAAGGGATCGACGTGCTGGACGACACAAAAGTCATGGAAACATTCTTACCCAGCGTCGGCATAGTCATGGGAGCAAAATCAGAGGAGAAAGGCGACATCCTGCAGGACAAGGAAAACATAACCAGTCCGGAAAATGCTTCGCAAATTGTCTCGGAACAAATCACCGGCGTAATGGACATACATTCCATCCAAAGGCCCGAAATTCAAATCAACAACAGCTCGTTCGACGGATCCGATGTGAAAGCACTGCCGCCCAACACCTTGAAACTGGACAAAAAGTACAGTCATTCATCGGGCGAAGTGCATAATAATCCGGAGGAAGGCGGAATTCAAGAGAGCGAATCGGATTTACCATCGAATATTTCGCAGTCTCAGAGCGAATCTGCTCTCAAAAATAAACTAGTCAACTTGACGAGTCCGGTGGCTGTTGCCACGAAAGATTTGGTCATTTCGCCGTTCAGCAAGATAGCAAAAGGCGTGCAGAATTTTGGGGCTAATTTGGACCCCCGGAAAATGAACATGGGCGTTATGAGACACGTGGAGCGTGACATGGAGGAACACCGGAAGCTTCAGGAAAAGTGGAAAGACAGCAAAACTAAACTGATCGCCCTGTAGTCCATTTACTGCTTAACGATATACATTCCACGTACGTTTTTTAGATGGGCTATGCTAATTCCTGATTGGTGGAAACATGCGCAACTATTGCTTGGGCCAACAGTTCTTGTTGGCTGCTTACTTCAGCATAGCCCTGTAGGTAGATGAAGTACCTAAGCACCAAAAACCGTAGAGATTTTTGCTATTAGTTTCGAAAACAGCCATCTATTTATCTGCGCACACAATGTTGTTATCAATGCTCATATTAAAATCGTTCCGAAAGGACGTCCGAATAGAGCGACGTAAAGCTTACAGCTTGTTTCAAAGTAGCCGACACAGTAAACGCAGAAAGCAAAGATAGTAGTGGTATAAGTGAATGTGATAAATCGTTTTTGTTGCCTCTCTCATGTTTTTATTATCAGTATTAATGACTAGTATTAGTCAGATCGACGTACATTTGTTATGATGCTGTAATCATTGTTACCCATATTTTTAGCCCTAGGCTTTATTTAGTATGATGGATGTACTTAAATTAGAGTGAGTGCAATTATTATCGTATATGTCCAAGTCAATTATATTGAGATTTACAACAAAATGTTACATGAAACGTGTATTCCTAGGCTCTCTGTGTTATATAAATCATTTTTAATATTATTGTATTGATATAGGCATACTAAATAGATAATTATTATTATATTACGAGGAGCATAACGCACTCACGATTTATTTTTCCGCTTTTTAATTATTGTTTTTCTATTTTATTTAACGTACTTTGTAAATTATATTTCCATTAGAGATGTAATAAATTATGCAAACAACGAACAAATTTATATCTAGTTTGTTTTATTGCATCAATAGTTTACTATTAATTCCTATATCTTTTTTCTTTTTATTATTAAAACAATTACTTTATGCAACTTTTATTGTTAATTTATAACTATTTTGAGTTTGCAATTTGTTTCAAACATCACAATAACTCGAAAGCATTTCGAAAGTTTAAATAAATCAAAGTATTCGTGTGTTGGCAATAAATCAGCTCTTTTCAGAGCTAATAATTCAAGTTAACAATATTGATAACTGAAAGAAAGAACTTATTCCAATTCAAAAACGATTTTCAATTAATTTTTAATTAAATTTTACAGTTTTTACGTAGGCAACCAAGTTTTCTTGTTTTGAATTTCGCGCCCCTTTGTTTAGCTCCTGATATAAATTGGGGTTTCAGCAAAAAATCGGGGATTTGTATCAGGAGTAAATAAGTTCGAGGAGGTAAATTGAAACTTTTTTTCGCGCGCTCCGATTTAAGGAGCAAATGAGTGCAAAGAGGTAAATTAAAATTTAAATTCCGGCGTTTTCGTGTACTACTAGTACACTTCCATGCGCTTATTTACTCCTGATATAAATTGGGTTTTTGGCTAACAATCGAGTTTGTATCAGGAGCAAATGAGTGCGAAGAGGTAAATTAAAATAAAGTTCCGCGCGTTTTCTTTGTTTCTGCTAGAAAATCAGATTTTAGCTGCAAACGCGGATTTGTATCAGGAACA
>JASKGO010005616.1:0-10332 GCA_030556065.1 Holobus sp. GC000080
TCATTGGCCTTGCTTCGCTTTTTTTTTCGTACTGTAGACTGCAATTAGGTAAAGTTACTGCGATTTATGTTGAGTCAATTCCGCAATGAAAATGCAGCTTCGGAACTTTTCTCATGAAATGTTGATGGGAGTACTATATTGTATTCTGTCGGGATTTGCAGCAGATAACAAAACTTTTGAATTTGCAGTACTTGCACATACAACAAAACGTATAAAAGTTGTTTTGTCTGCCCCAGCAAAAAACGTAAAACTGGTAGTATTGTTAAAACAAAAAACGGAAAAAAAAGAACAAAAGGCTAATCACAATGTAGCTTTCATGAAGCATCAGAGTTTTATTTTACGACATTGATGGAAACAAAAAAAGCCTAAAAACAATAGAAAATTAATTGCTGCAATCGAGCATACCAAATGCCTTTCAAAGCTCCCCAAAAAGTACTATAATTGTGCGATAAAGCATGTCGTGAAGCTACTCCAAATGAAAACCATGTCTTTTGGTTGTCTTATAAAGTAAAAGACAATTAAATACTAGTCCTATTAAAAATCTACTAGTTTGAAGCACAAAAAAAAGTATTGGGAAGCCCCTACATGAATTTCTGTCCTTATGATTAAAAATTATTTCGTTTAAAATAGAATAAATACAACATAAAAAAAATATTGCGCGCTCTGTATATCCACTCCAAAAGGAAGTCAAGTCAAATTTAATTGACCCATTTGTCTTATTGGAACTTAAAAGCTCTTTGAATGACATAACTTGCAAATGCCTCAAAAGAAATTTGCATAATTATTTAAAAACCTCTATTGACTAAAAGATTTCAAATTTTAGTCACATTTCCACTTCTTTCTAGGTAAAAATACAGACAAAATGTTAATTAATCAAAAAGAACTTAGTAGAGTCGCTAATTCGCACACAAAAAAACTTACAAGAACAAATTAAACAAAAAGTAGTTTTAATTAAAACCTATTAAAGCAAACGCTGTCATAGAACAAAAAACCAAAGGTAAAAACTATAGCAGCTTAAGATTTATAAAAAAAAAAGACATAAAGATGAAGAGTTCCGCTCGAGGGATCTGCAGCTCTGATTGCGTAATAACGAGTAATAATCGTATCTTGTCTCATCCGCGAGATCAAGCAATGACTAATCTCTTCGCAGAACAAGAAGAAGAAGAAAAGACAAAGCTAACGCACGACAGGTAGAGCAAAGCGAGATGAAGACGCAGCAGATGAAGAGGCCCCCAAGGCGAAAAGAAGGGCGAAGAAGAGCGCGCGGCGGCTCAGCTGAGAGGGCCGCCGTCGCTCTAGCTCTAGCGAAGCGCACTCACGCACACACATGCACATCATACAACATACACAGATGAATTCGTTCGAATCGAGAGCGGAATTTCTTGAATCGACCGGAATCCTCTGACGTAACCGGTGCAAGGACCAATCCCCGCCGCCATGACGTGCGTATTCGAAGCGCATCTACCACCGACACCGGCGAACGACGGGGTCCGGAACAACGCGGCACCGAAACCAACAACCGCACCGCCACACACACTCGCAGAGACCGCCGCGTACACATCGCATTCGAATCCCGCGCGCTCTTCTGCTGCGACCGTTCCTCTTTACCGTGTCTTCTTTTCACGTCGCTGCTGTTGTTCGCAAGTCGGTCTCTGGTCTATCAATTTATCTACTAAAGCGTCGCAGAAACCGGATCAGTTGGTCTCTCCATTGTTTCTCCGTTGAATCTATATTAAATTGCCGAAGAAAGTGCGTACCCTCTGTGTGTGTGCGCCCGGTTTGCGCGCTAAATTTCGAGTTCATCATCGAAAGTGCAAGTGAGTGCTTTTTGTGGTACCCTTGTGAGACCGTTACATTCAAATACGGATACCTGAAGAACGTACATTAGAAAACTAAGTCGCTGAAAGGTAAGAAGGGGCGCCTTTTCCTCATCGATTCACTTCCATCGCATTTCAATCAGTCTGTTGGGACAATCGATACGTGCGTCGCAACGGCGGTCAACTGTTTGGTGACCACCGTAACTAATAATAATAGTTGATGATATTCAAACAAACGCATTGTTTTATTTGGCGCTTTCGGCGTCTCGATGTTTCCAAATATTGATTACCGCGCGCCTGAGGACCAAGGATAGAGAATCGACGACGAAATTCGTTGTTGGTAACACCGGTTCCGTGCCAATATCAAGGTCGGAATGTCCCACTGCTGCGAATAACTTTACTTGAATGTTGCGAAATAAATTTGTTGACCCTTAGTGAGACATTGAAATAATCGTTATGGCTACTTTTAGATTATGTAACAATCGTTACTATTTGAATTTTTTGTAGAGAACTTTTATTGCATAATAAAGTGAAAAAATAAATTTTTAATTTTATTTAAAAAAAGCTAAAATGGTGAATTTGTATAGTTTTTTCTGCTGATTCTGGCACGGATAGCAGCGACATTGACATTGGTTTTTTTTTAGACCTTGCAAAACTCATAAATACCGACTTTTCTGTAAAAGGATACGTAATTTAAATTGAAAATTTGAAATTCTAGATAATTGAGTTTTAAACTACCTTGTAAAAAGTTTACAATGTAGAAGTATAGAAGCTTTTTTTAAGTTTGTTGTTGCAGCCATTTAAGCTAAAGTTACCAATTTTTTTTTTAAATATTTGATTGACAGAAACTTAATGGACTCGTCACTTTCAGACACCGATAATTTAGTTTCACCAATGTTAAATATTACGAAAGAAAAACGATCAATATTTATTTATTTATATATAAACGTATCCTAGTATACCACCCTAATTGCATTTAACTTATTAATTAATCAATTACATAATCACTAACTTTAAAGAAACATTCCAATAACCGATAAATTCCCGAGAAATAAACAATTAATTAAAGCATTTATTGTAAATAATGCATTAAATCAAAAGTTTAGTATTGTGCACATCTACACAATGAAAAGATAAAATACACAATCTATAAAAAAAATAGAAATGACTTGACGGATTACGTAAAACAGTTCTTTATTGGTACCAATAAAAAAAATTCATGGAGACTGAAAAAAAAAATGAAAAAAAAAGACGTAGCTAATTTGTCTATACGGCGAATAGAAATTTAACAAATGATTTAGCAAATAAAATATTTACAGCCAATTTGATAGAAAATGTTTATGAACCCAGAGGCATTCAAAAGTATAAAATAAACGGTTAAATAAATGAACGAACGGTCAGAAAACGTATAAATGCAAAGCAAGAAAGGTTTAAATGTCCAGGGCATAAAATTCCCAATAGGTATACGCGGTGTGCCATGAAAACTGCCACAGAAAACAGCTTTTATATTCAAAAAAAGCACCACACCAGTAAGGCCCACACAAAGACTCTAATTAAACGAGCGATTATTCAGAGAAGAGGAAGGAAAGTGTGAGTGGACGCAGCAGACCGAGATCTCGTTACCCAACACAACGTACGCTGTTTTTTATTTATTTTTTATTAGTTGTTGTTTCAAACAGAAAACACTCTCTCGTTCCTTGCATACGTGTGTGTATGTAGATCAAAAATCAGATAACGAAAAAGCGTTTCCGGGGCGTTCGCATAATCCGCACCGCAAAGGGGGTGTGCGTGGGCCGTTTGTCGCACACACGTCTGCTATGCAAATTACATAATTTTTTACTTTCACTACCTGTCCATTGTGTTTGCATTCGTAGTTTTTGTGTTTTGTTTTTGTTTGCCAGCGAGTGAATGGCCAATATTAGTCGCACACCGCACACGACATGACACATTGCATATATGTATTATAAGCGAAACACTGAATTGGCAATATTTGTTTGCTTCCCCAAACGCGGCGGAAAATAAGGGTTGCTCTCGTCGCATGTCACGAGAACATTTCGTCTAGACAACCATAAATATATGTTACATGCGAGTAGTGAATGTGTGTCTAAAAGTTTAAATGGTACCATTAACTGCTTGTCTTGACCATCCAGCAACTGTCATATTAACCCTTCTTAAATGAGATTGCTTCTCGTCCCTATCAGTTCTTCCAAGCGTATGCGTGTGTGTTGTGTGTGGATGAGTTTAATTAACTTAATTTGCCCGGCGTTTGGTTTCTCTTATATCTTATATATGCAACAATTGTAGGCAATAAGTTGACTGTCTACTGATACTTACATTTATATCTTTAACTACTAGAAAGACATCATTATACTTCGATTAATTTATGTGGCAATAATTTACAGCATGTAAAAAAGGCCTAATTACCGAGAGAGAAAAAACTGACGGATTTATTATACGAGTATGCTGCTTATAAATCGGCCTATCAATGCATTATCGTAAATGTACGTAATTTACGACAGTAATAATTGATTTTTCATAATTAAGTATTATTATTTGATCCAGCGACATGGGCATTAAATGAAGAGATTGGTTTTGCTTTAATTGTATAATGAAGCATCGTATTCGAACTTCGAATACAAAATATAGTCAATTTATTTTATTTCATTAATTTTTACCGTTTCCTCCATTCAAATTTTCTTATTAGTTAAAAGGGATTTTTTTACATTTTTAAATATAAGCATTTGTTTAAATTGTTATTAAATGGCCAAAAATAGGCAAAATTTCACATTCATTATTCACTTAAATTAAATAATAAAAATTTGATTAGGTTGTAGTTGCTGAAATTATTCCGAAAAAAACTAAATTATTTTAATAAAAATCGTCGAATTTTTAAATATAATTAATTTTATGAAAACTAATCATTACCCTGTATACATTCAAAATTTTAATAATATGTAAATTAAAAACTATTGAAAGAAAATAGGTTTGACAGCTGACGAAAAACGTATTTTTCATCGCGCTTTGAAATCATACTAATGTTCAGCGTTCATCATTAAGTAAGCTTATGAAACATTGATAAATTACACAAATGAAATATTTAGCATAAACAAAACATCAATTTTACTAGTAGTATAAACAAATTGATTGTGCAACTTTTGCAGATGATAAAATACTTCTAAATTTTCCTTATTTAAACTTTCTGCTAAAGTTTAAAGCACTTTTCCACTTCATTCTTTTTTAATTTAAAAGTTAGGTTACATTAAATTAGCTGCCAAAAGAAATATCAATCTTTGCTTTTTGACTAAATTGAAGAATTCAAATTAGAAAAAAAAAGCGGAAATTTAACGAATCTTAAGCCATTACAGAAATTAATATCCCTAAATGAAGCAAAATTAGAGTCGACTTTGATTTATCGTTTTAATTTCAAGTTCGCCGACCCTAACATCGTTTCCAAAGTTTCAATTTTAATTCAAAGGAACAATTTTTCACCATTAAAATCCACAAAGAAAATGTATATTCAATGATTCAAATGTATAACGAAATAAGATCATAAATATTTATGCTCATTATAAGTATTCATTTCGCGTATCTCTTTACGGTCTAATTAATTATCCAGATTTATTTCCGACCTATAGCCTTTACGCTCTAATCGCAATGGTAAATACATTAACAGTTCAAATTCACGGTCGCCATTTTATACACGCGACGACTGTTTTTCACTTTACCTAAAAAATTAAAATTTCTGACAATAACAATTTGATGCAACCCAAGATGAAGAAAAACCGACGCGTATAGTGCACGTACGAGTATATCAGAAGCCTCAATTAATGACCGCTATAATTGAATATTAATAAGTTCAAAAGAGGCGTAATGAGCGAACGTGCGACTTCTTAGGCGCCACACTCGTATGCATAAACTTAAATCCGCATTACGCACCTGCACAAGCATTCATAAAACGTATAAAGAGGAGATTTAAAATCGATTCCATTGCCAGAGAAGAGTCTCTACTTACGTATCATATTTTATGTATACGAGTAGTATGCAAATGCAAATGCACGAGCAACACACGCGTTCCAAATTCAAATTCGTTACGCAAGCGGAATTAATTACCAGACGAGCATCAGCAGTTAGTTTGTGTGTAATGTACGAGTAGATGCAGAAACGTATGTGTTCGAATGTAGGTATAAAGCGCCTGCAAAAGGACGTTTCTAATGCGATCAATGTAGAGGAAAAACTGCTAATAAAGCGATTTGCATACCGGTTAATTATGAAATCAGCTGAATCGAATCGTCGTAAAACAACAACAAAGTAACATTTAATCGATTAAATTTCTATGCAAATTTTATAATTATAATATTATAAGTATACTCTATAGATTTGAAAGAAAAAACATAAAAAATATCCCATTTCTGATTTGCAAATACTGAAAAAATAAAATAGATCAAACAAAACAGAAGTAAATCTGACTACTTAAGAAATACCAATAATAAAACAAAAGCAAAGCAAAGTGGAAAATCTAAAAATATTTCCCGGAAACTGAAAAAAGTAGACTGCAAAGTAATCAAAACATTTAAATGAGAACAAAAAGAGTTAGTAATTATCGATGAGTCACTTTTTGCCCATAGTATGCCTATGTGGTTGTCCTTATAAGGATAATTAAGTTGTTTCAGACTGAGGGAACTCTGGTAATTACCTGTGAAGAATCTCCCGGCAATATGTCAAGCGTTTAATTGACACTAATGAAATTATTCGCCGCGAAAACCAATCATTCATTCATATTCTTAACTAATTCGACCCGATTAAGCAAAAATTTTCCCACAATCGTACGTTGGTTGCTCCGTTCGTACCTAATAATTAACCGATAATCGAAACATTTAGCATTCCTATAAATCAGTGCGCTGCCATTATCTAACGCAAGTGGTTTTCCTTGGCGTAAATGTAAAAAACACGCACGCAAACTATGAAGACAAAATAATGTAAGGCAAATAATAAATGAGCGCAAATATACATTTAAATGGAAACATTAATGGAAAATTTGCAATAATATTTTCAATAGGTTTCAATATATTAAACGGACTTTTAAGAGACTGTGCCGCTAGAAGACGTTAATAATGGCGCAAAAAAGCAGAAGAAGTAAATGCAATGTATGGCGAATGAAGAAGAGGCATAATATGCTCGCTCGTACTTTGACGTAAACTTTAATGCGGTTTTCCAAAGCGAGAACCAAAGTTATTACTTTCATTCACACTCGACTAAACTACAAAAATGAATATTTTAATAACAATAACAAATTTACGATTGTTAGCTACGGGGGTAACGGTATATGTACATGAGAGAACGTTATGAAACCCGTTCGTTTTTTTTTTTATTATGATTGTACTTTATATTGTACGTATTTTCTTTTTTCAGACACCCACTATAAGATTTTCTTCCTCTTTTTATTTATGCGGCAGACATAATGTAAATGATAACGATCATATTATCCCACCTAACACAGGTGGATAATTGTTTTTTTTCTTTCTTTAAAATTACGGCATTTTTTGTGCAAAAAAAATTAGACCTTTCCCCAATCATCCAGTCAATTTGAAATCTAAATTCACTAAAACAGCTTCTGTTTATGGAAATTTCCTGTTATAGCGGAAATAAATGTCAATTTTATTTATATATTTTTTAATGGAGCGCCCATAATTCTCATTTAAAAATATGATTTATAATCCAAAGTAGTTAGAAATATTTCTTCCTTTCCTATTCGTCTATTTATTCGACGAAAAAAATAAATAAATAAAAAACTAATACTACTGGCCTGTCATTCCTTTTACTCAGTTGGAAATGAAAGCAAAAGTAAAGTTTAATTATTTGAAACATGTGGAATTCTTAGACGCCGACGTAATTCGCCTCGTATTAATCAACGCCTCTAAAATTATTTAATTGGGCCGCAATCGAACATTTTTGTCTTTGATGTGCGTAGCGCCATTAAAGTGGGTCACGAAAGGCGCGCAAAATTCGGTCCTTGTTTTGTGTATCCGCTCATTAAAATACAATAAACGTAAATGGAACAATTGTCCAACGACAATTGGCGAAATTTTCCGCCATAACGAGTTGCAAATTTAAATGCAAAAAGTTTTTTCTTTTTCTTTTTTTAAATATTTCACAAAATAATTAAGTGACATTAAAAATAAACTGTAGTTAAACGTATTCTATCAATTTGTAATTTCATTAAGAAACATCATACCAATCACAAACTGTAGTATTTTATAAATTAGTCATAAAATATAAAAAAAATCCAATCAAAATTTATAAAACTCCTTGAATCCGTTCCTTCCATGAAATTTATTACCTAATATAATTTCCCAAAGAAATTTGCCATTTAACGCAATAATTAACGAAATGCCCAACTCCCATAAAAGCTTTTAATGAACGAGAATATAACATATTTCGATATTTCCGGAATTAGACATCTGCAGAGCACCACGGGCACAGCGAGCACAGCGAGCGAACGAGCGAATTTGTGCCAACCAAAGACTTTGTAAATGGAAAAGCGAGCCTTTGCAGAAAAGGGCACAGTATCGATTATGCCGCCCTTAGCAGCTGCGACATTGAAATTCCGCCTTTGTCTGCCGCGTTAAAGAGAGAATCCCTTGAACTTTGTGTACCGCACAAGCAACACACACACACACACAAACAAACCAAAACCATTCACTCGAATCACTCTAATTTTTCAACACCTGTAAAAGCCTTTAAGCCACCCGCAATACACCCTTCAGCGGCTTTCCTTCTTCCTATTTCTTATAGCCTTGCCTCTGACATTTACACACAGTTGTTCTATAATGAAAACGTGCAAAACGACTAATTGGAGCACGATTGACATTATCTAGCTTAGAAATGATTTGGAAAATTGGGCCAACGAGCCGTCGCCGCATCGCATTAAAATGCCAACAACGAAAATGTGTGTATGGCAAAATATCACTCGCTTTATTAGATGGCACATTAAACAATTGCCATCGTTTAAAGTTGTTCGTACATAGTATCAACATATCAACTATAAATGTACACATACATACGAGATGCATGTGAATTATACCACCGAAAGAGCATTGCGCTTGTATGCAAATTTCTTTGGGTACCAGTGTTTGATACACTTGTACAAGTAGTAAATCTTATTAAAGTGTTG
Organism: Holobus sp. GC000080; assembly: GCA_030556065.1. NCBI lineage: Eukaryota > Metazoa > Arthropoda > Insecta > Coleoptera > Staphylinidae > Holobus > Holobus sp. GC000080. Next base: position 8,989 of record JASKGO010005616.1, read on the forward strand.
CTCCTTGCCGAGATTTTCATAAATTGTCACGTACACATAAAACACACATATGATAACATGGCAAGTTACATGGCTCCATGCAGGCAAAAGAACTTGTTGAGGTGTGGTTAAACATTCAGATACTGTTCTTCGACTTTATCAAAACGTTTGCAATAAAGTTTTATTCGAATTTAATTCGCTAATCTATTGCATTATCGTTACACAACTATAAAATTGCATAATGGATATTTTATTTAAAATAAAACGACATTTCCTGAGGAAAGTAGATAAAAATTCGAAGAAATACAATTTTAATCAACTCAAAATGCCCAAACTAAAAGAAAAAAATGAATTGCTTTGATTTAATGTTTAAATGTAAATGAAATTAAACATCGTTCATCAAAGGCCACGCGAATGCTTATAAAGCTCACATAACTTTACCGAATAAAGCTCACATAACTTTACCGATATAATTTAAACTTTCACCGCTGGAAACATTAATTATTTGCAAAGCTCTGCAAACAATTTACCATTACTTTAACGACAGTATTTCAAAAACGGAAAATTAATTAAGCTACTCGTACCTATCGTATGTATAGGCAACGCGGAAGAAAATCATGCCTACTGAATTCGTTCTAGCTATACTTTTAATAATAACAATAATTAGTAGTTAATTGTCGTAGTGCGATTCAACGGTGCGGAATTTATCACGTTTCCGGTCTTTCGGTGCATATAAAAAAATTACTGCACTCTTTTCAGAATTTATTTATATTTGTACCAGGTGTTCGAATTTCGATTGGCTTAGGAATTTTTTGATTAACACTTAGAAATTCTGCGCTGCAGTTAATCTGTTGCAATATTCAAGAGAAAAATTACTTTTTTGATATTACTTTTTACATATTATTACTAATTACAATAAATATTTAGTAACCATAGGTCAATGAAAAATATAAAAACATAGTTTTGATATGAACGAAATTCAAACACCAAGTAGAAAACTAATAAGTGGAAAAAAATATTGCAACAGAAAATTTGAATGAATGAGCAGTGTTGCGTAAGAAGATATAATTCCAGAAGCCATTCATTCGCCGAAAATAGCAAATGATTCACGCAAACCGAAAAAATTATAAAACAAAAGACATAAAACAAATTCGCAAATGACTCATATCGCCATTCTATAATAGTCTAATGAATGAATCCAATGAATTGTATAGAAAGGTAACAAACTGGAAGAGGAAACGAATATATGGATGCGGTAAGTTGATAGCAATGATGTGCAAGACTCGAAATATAATGTCTTTCGTGCAAGTAAGGAAAGATTGTTAAGAACCGTTACATTCCACTTATTTACAGATTGCTCGTTGC
>JASKGO010005624.1:0-10618 GCA_030556065.1 Holobus sp. GC000080
AACGGAAGTGTCCTCAGCATGTATTTCTGCAAAACTTTGCCCATTTAACCGAATCTCCATCTCCAATAGTTTAAAAGATAGCCATGTAAAGCAACATTAAATGGGACACCCTGTATATATTTTGATTCGTTATATTTAGCTGTAGGCTTTCCATTTATTTTGCCATACGTAGTATGTATAATGTATACACATATATGTATGATATAACTCAACATCTTGAAGCCACAAGAATCCCTCGGAAAGAAATTCCTCGATTTGTTTGTTGTCCTTGAGTGTTTATAACTTCCTTTATGTTCTACACATTTATTTAGGACGCGTTCTTTGTTTCATCCCCACAGCACAGCCCACAGAAAAAGACCGAATGATTTCCTTTTTAAACGTCCACTGTTAAATTTAGTTGTTGCCATACAAGTTCTTTGTTTATTGAAGGTACTGAACTTAAAAAGAAGATAGAAGAAAAACATTTGTTTCAGATGTACTGGTCTAACAATTTACCTAAATGAAGAAAATGAAATAAAATTCCTAGAAAGCTAAACAATTTCTCTTTATCATTAATAAAATATAGAAGTTTTACTAAACGCATTATATTTACTTAAACTTTCTTCGAAATCCAAATAATAATTTTATTATCTAATCCTTGGTTAAAAATTTAATGGCAATAATAAAAAGAAATGATAATTAGTTTCTACTCCAAGTCTAGTAAGGTTGTAAACTTAAAATATAACATAATTACGCTTTGCGCCGCAAAATCCCCAAAGCATTAGACACTAAAACAAAATAATCAATAAAAAAGGTAAAAAATTCTGGAAAAGAATGAATAAAAAGCAAAGAAATTGATGAATTTTGCATTATGTAGCCGTTGATTAAAAACAGCAATAAACACTTTAATCGTTTTTCCCGAACCTTTACTTGTAATTAACAAATTTACTGTTGGATAACAGTAAATGACAGTATTAATTATTAAGATTTGTTTCGAAAATGGTGTAATTGATTTAATAGAAAAAAATTCGTATCACATTAGCGAATTATAAAGTTGCGCTTTTGCAGAAAGAGAAATATTCCTTTTTTAGTGTTAATTAACATTTGCCGAGAGATATACACAGAGAGAGAGACATTGCGGTAATATAATATTATAGCGTAAATCGAACGACCCCGTGTCTGATTCGGTCATAATTTTACGAGTTCTTGCAACATCTTTTCCGAAATTGCATTCTCTCTGTGAAAAATGCACTTTTACTTCTTCTCTCCGTCGCGTTTGTTATTTAAAATGACGCTCGAATTGGGTAATAGGTCAATGTTTCTGTTCGTGCTAAATGCAAGAAAAATGTTAAAAGCGTTTCTTCTTCTTCTGCCAATAAATGTGTATATGTAGTAAAAGCCCATCACTCGGGCTATAAAATTTGTAGAAATAATATTAACGAACGAGAAATAGTACGCGTACTTGAATGCGGCGTATTTTTTCGATTGCAAATTGTTATTTTACGGTTATACATTCTAACAATATTTTAATTATTTTTTCATTTTCAAATCTTAAGAAATAGCATGTAATAACAATTATAATTATCATACTAAATAATATTTTCTTTACTAAATGATATATTATTCAGTGATTTTTTTTTCTTAAATTTAAATAACTCGTAGCGTTATAAAAAATAAAAATACATTAAATTTAATTAGCGGATAGTATTCTCTGATTTTGTGCTTTTTCCATTAAAGAAATGTGTCATTAATTGCTATATTTATAAAGTTATTAAAAACCAATGTCATATGGTATACATGGTGACAAAGGAAAGATGGTTCGTCTTTTTCATTTACTTATTTTCTCTTCGAAAACTACATATTTATACAAAATATAATTTTGGATTCATTTTTCTAAATTTCTATTTGGTAGAACTTTTGTTTTAACCGAAAAAATCCTTAAGTTTGTTGCAATTTACATCAAAAGTTGGTATAATTTCCTTCCAGCCACACTGAAAATGGCATAAAATGGAAATTACTGCCAATCAATCTCAAATATTTGAATATAGGTCTTATATAAGTTTTGAAATGTCTACAAAAATTGATTTTTATAAACAAATGAAAAAGATAAACCTCTTTCCGGTATTAAATATGAAATAAAAATAAAGTTTTTAATAACAGCCCAAATGTGAAGGCGCCGGGTAATTGTGATATTTGCTGCCAATGAGTTCTCCTTAAACAATCCACTGCCGCTGAAAAGTTGTCCTTTCAAAAGATTCCCATTTCTAATTCGACTTACCAATTAACTTATTTCAGTTATTTCTGCTGCACCGGACAAATAATTCAACATTTTGCATAAGAGTTTTCTTGTTATTTAATGGCACTGTACGTAAAAACTTGTATATACAGAGAAAATGTAATGTATCGAAGTTAAATATCACAGAAATGGTAGCGAAATCATGCAGTTCGAGCGATGCACGTGGATAATAACATTTTATTGCTTTTAGTAACGCAACAACAGCTAAATACGAACGCATTAACACAGTCGCTGATGATTAATTGGCAGATTGCACTTACAACTGCATTATTATTCATTTGAAATTATCATTTTTTTTTTCTATTTATAACTTGTTATTATTTATCTGGATGGAATATGCGGGACAACTTGTGCAAATTAATTTTAATTTACCCGGTTCCAATTTGGCCTACACACTGATGCCGAAACGCAATGCGCTAAATTTATAATTTAATTAATGCATTAAAAATTTAGCTTTTCCGCACTTCCTAAATTTATTTAAATGCTAATGCAATGGCGACGAGGATTTTACTTTTTCATTATAATTGCACTTTTTAATTGAATCCGAAATTATATTGCACAAGCGTATACGAGTTTAAGTATAAAAACAAAATGAGATTGTATTGAATTTAATTAGCAATTTGTTTTATTTATTGCGTGCGGTAATTAATAGGAAAAAAAGTATATTTTCAAATATTGATTGGCAATAAATTATTTACCTTTTTATGGATTTATGTTTGCTAATTCGTTAAAAAATATTTCGCAATTTTTAACGCGTATAATTTAGCTGCAAATAAAAATTATTTATATTACCTAATAGTCACTTATGTCTTTGTAATTATAGGTGTACTTATTATTTGCCAAATCCACGTATTTGCGGCCGAGGCTATTATTTCTTTTTTTTTTTTTTGTACTTTTTTATTGATCGTTTTACAAATTGCTGTTTTTATTATTATTTTTGTACTAAATCAAATAAAAGTGCAGATAATTATTGTAAAAAAAAAAAATTAAAATATCGAATTATTCTAAAAATCATGGAAAATTTGAATAAAAAAAAATTCAATAATAATAATAAGCAGCCGAAGAATAGTAAGAAGAAGAAGAAGTAGAAGTAAACCGTCTTTTCATTGTTCACTTGTCTATTTGGGTTCTTTGTGGTGAAGGCGAACAGGTCTTGCATGGGTGGCACTTAACCCTCGACAAACGGCCACTAACCTGACTAACTAACCAACTTAACATTCTTTATCTGTACGTTTGTATTCTCTTCGGCCGTAGAAGCACAAGCCTAATGGCCATTGTTTTCACTCTTCCATTATTGTTGCGCGCACCTTCTTCTTCTCTTCAACAACCGAATTAATTTACGACAGTCAAAACTCAGAGCCGTTACTAATGTACTACCGATGTTGGTATAGGCTCGATAAATTTCATTCGAGTATTTTCGACTTTTACAAATATTCTCCCAAAATGAGAGTTTCCATATAGGAAAATCTTGCTCGAATGAATATTAAATCGGGTGGAAACTAGGTAAGTACCATTGCCATTCGCTCTTAAAGACTCGAGACTTAATAACCAAGAGTTAGATCATTATCATAGAAACGACTACATGGAGTTTCAGTAGAAACAAACGTGCTTATCACTTAATAAATTTTCATATGCGTTTACATTGCTGCATTTGCACACCGGGAATGCAATAGAATGCAATGCAATAAATGTCCTAAAATGAACTATGTAATGGCCGTGTTGTGCTTAGAATAATATCTTCATTGACAACTTTATTCATAAAAAAATTTACATTTTTCTCACTTTTTTTTAATTTCAGTTTGCTACAAAATTATTCTAATTTACACTAAAATTAAACATAAAAACTAAATTTATAATATTATTAAATTGTACACATCGAGTGATCCTGAATTTTATATCCATCTTACATATAGAGAAGGCTTTATTTTTGATTTTAAAAAATCATGTTTGTAAATATAGGGTGCGTCATGAATTTCTAATCATTTTCAAGTTAAAAAAAGAAGCCTATTTTAACAAGGGAAATAATCTTTTAATGCTAAAAGTAATTTTGCTATGACCCCCACGACTCGACAGACCAACAATCGAAGAACTCAATTTTAATTTAATTTTTGACAAAAGAACCGAAACTTTTCAGCCATAAGGCGATTGTTTGCTGCTTCGTCTTCTTGAAACTAAAGACCCTTACTAACAATATCATTTAACTGCCGCCACTAAAAATCAGTTATCAAATTTAAAGTTGTCTCTTTTAATGCATTTATGTCCAATTGTCGCGAATGGCGAACTCTTTCTATTACAATCAACCAATTTCCAACCCATAATCAGCAGGCTGATCTAAAAAAGCAGGTTGGTAGTACAAAATGCGATCAAAAATTGCATCCTTTATCTAAAAACTTTTAATAATGTATCAAATTTGAGCTAAAATTACTTTTAAGAAATAGACTTTATGGGGTTCGATCAATTTTGTAATATCTTTTTATTATCGAAACGCTTCATTGTATTAAAATCCAACTAAAAAGCAACCCAATTACACTAAGAAGAAAATAAAAGAATATCGGGGCGCACCCAGTATATTTAAGAGTAAAGAGGTTGTACAATAAAATGTATTTAATTTATAAAACTGATTAAAAACAATTTTTTCCAAGATTAAAAGCAATTTGTTGGGCCCTTCAGGACGAGTATTTTTAAAAACAACTCAAAAAACAGAACAAAATTAAAATGTCTTTTCCTGTATTAAAAGTAAAATCCCGATTAACTTGTAAAAAATGTTGAATATTTGCAAAGCAATTAACCGAACAAAGAATAAATCAATGCAAGCAATATGCAACGATACCACGGATGCAGCAGCAGCAGCAGAGGCAGCATAAGCATCGCTTGAAGAGTGGCAGCAGGTAGAACCCTGGCCTTGGAGTCCCAGGACTGCGCAACTGCGTGCCACGGAGTACACTGACACTTCCACCTCACCTAGCTGCCCTTGTCTGCTGCAGGAGAAAAGCCCCCGGTCTTTAACCATTCCGATTCCATCCATATCCAACCACCTTAACTCGCTCCTGATGCTTGCTTAGATCGAATGAAGAACAAGAAAACGACGACGACGACGGCGACGAGAAGAAGAAAAAACAGGCATAAAAATTGAATAATACGCGTGGAATTGGTTTCCTTCCAAAAGCGACCATTGCGAATGCGACGACCTTTGCCACGTCCTTGTGCAAATCATTTTTTCGTACGCGAACTCAGTTCTCTTCTGTTTTGCGCTTTATGAGTACCATTTATTAGCCATACCTAGATGGCAACATGAAACATACAACTGCTGTAATAATGGCATAAGGATAATGGTGGAAAAATGTTTAGATCCAATGAAGAGTAATAACAATTCGCGTGTTAAACCTATTCCCCTATCGCAATAATATGCAGACACATTGATATTTATTATCTATGCGTATATTTCGTGCAAATGCAAATTAGCTCGGTTCGAATTATAATGCCACGGAACTAGTATGAATCTACTTATCGGTAACTAATTGGAAAAGTTTTGTGCTTTTTTGCGAAGTCGGCTGCTTTCATTCTTCACGAAAAGCTCGATTAATTAGTTTGTTATCATAAAAAGGATTATTGTTATTAAAGTTCGGTTCGTTCGTCTCACAAAGTTTCTTGATGAATGCAAACAACAATGGGGTAGTTTTCTTTTCGCAATGTTCCTATGTGTAAAGAGCTAAACAAAAACAAAACAAAAAAAAAAACATAAAAAAGTTTTTTATTATTATTTTTTGATAAAAGCATTATAAAATGGAGGTAAATATTTGTCCAAATGCATTTTATGTTTACTTGTTTGAACTATAAATTGGAAAAAATGTTCATGAATAAATAATGTTTGCAATATCTACATTGCTGTACATGTTTTATATTTCTGCTTTGTAAAAAAGTTTGTGGAAACTTAATAATATAGAGAGGGTTTCTTTAATGGAATATGGAAATTAATAGAATACATTTTCTATTTATTTTTTTTAATTTATCCGTAAATGTAAATAAAAATTTAATATAACCGCTAATTTAGGTTTATACGATATTGCCGCAATGTAAAATGGCGAAAACATAAATATTTACTTCTAAATAACAAATTCTTATGACGTTTTCATTCGCAAAAGATTATATTAATATTTACATGACCTATTTGAAATGATCGAATAAATTTTAATTAATTTTCTAAGCTTTATTGAAATATTACTGTTATTTTAGCTTTTCAAATATTTTCTTGAAACGAACGCAATTTAATCCCAGATTATTTTATAAAGGGTAATCTTTTCTCCCAAAATAGTTCATGCTAATGAGTTAAAGGATCCGATGACAAAATAGTTCGTGGCTTTAAAATAACACTAATGATTAACAATGTAAAAAACACCCGACAATTATTAATTGATTAAGAGCCGAAAAAGTAACAAAAATACATTAGCTACACGCACATATTTAAAATTGTTTAAATTACTTTCTTAATGAATTAAAGAATCATATTATTTATTAAAAAAATATATCATAAGATATATAGATGGCAGAGAATCAACATAATTTAATCGGATCGTGTAAAGGTTTATATAAAATCCCTTTGATTTTCCGTGATAAGTATTTTTTCATTTTTTTTTTAAATTTCTCATTTTTTGTCAAATTGAATGATTTAAGATAAAATTTAATAAAATAAAATAAAATGAAATAATGTGAGCTAAATCAAAAACATAAAATATTGATTATAAATAAAATTGCTTTTAATTGCGCATTTATGTTCACTTATAGCAAACAATAGATTGGATTTATACAGAGTGAGCCATTAGTATGACAGTCTTAAGATTATGCTTAAACTATTCAATATAATTTAATTTTTTCTTCACTGTCATGTCAATGTCTATAAAGACTACAATTTTCAATTATTTTAGGTTTAACAGGGTGTTCGATAAAAATTTATAATATAAAGCTTCTATTTTTTTTTAGTGCAATCAAATTCCTTTTATAATTTATATTTTATATTTACAGTTAAATTAATATAAAAATTTATATTAAATGTAAACGAGTGAAACCAAATAATTCAATATGTTGAGTTCTTGACTCTTTTTGGGTTGGAAAAGACCACAAATTCAGAGAGTTTCGATTTTTTGCGGCCAATTTTCATAACGTTTATTAGCGGACTGCTTATTACAAAAAATATGCGCATTGATATTTTTGTATAAAGTTTGCGCTGCGCTTGTGGTTGCGAATTTGTTATACTCGTATATACAGGGTGTCCATTTTATACCGTAGAGCATTTGTTATGGGAAAATGGAAAGAGATATCAATTTTATTTTTTCGGCAATCGCAGTTGGGACAAATTCTTGATCTTCTAACGTAGTCTCCACTTCCGGCCACTTCCGCTTATACCGGAAAAAAATCCTAGTTTGTAAGCCAAATAACAATACCACGAAAATTAAATACATAATCAATAGATAAGCTCTCATTTTATAACTGAAGTTTGTTTTTTCAACAACTTTGCGCTTTTATACAGGCGGATCACGAAACGAAATACCTCAATTTCCTTATTTTTTTTTTAAGGAACACCATGAATAATCATAACAAATTTTGAATTTACATCGTATAAGCATTCTAAGGATATCATACCAAACATGAGGGACCTATCATTAATAGATTTTTCATTGTTAATTTTTAAATATTACATAAGGATAGTCCCATATGAGCAGGCGGCTAAGCATTCTCTTTTAATATTTATTTATTCATTTATTATTATCAGGCTTATAAAATATAAATTTTAAAATTAAATCCAGGAAAAACTATTACTTAGTTTCACCCATACGTGTGACATATCAAATTAAATAATACTTTAAGGGCTACAAATATAAATTGTAAAAAGAATATGATTTCACCAATAAAAAAAAACATAACATTATATTATAACTTTTTATTGATCAGTCTGTAAAACCTAAAATCATTTTAAATTGCGGGGTATTTATAGATATTGTTATGACAGTGATGAAAAAAAAATATATTGAATAGTTTAGGCGCAAGTTTAAAGGACGTACTAATGGTCCACCCTGTATAAATTATGCTAATTAAAATAGAGTGCTAAGATTTTTTTTATTTAACTTTATTTGTTGCAAATTAATTTTCGAGATATTTTTTTTTATTTCAAATAATACAAATAGATCCAAAATTTCTTGACTGCAATATGAAGGAATTCTAAAAAGTGGAAAACATGATTAGAAAAGTGTAAATAATATTGATTTGGCTATACAAAAGGTGTTAAAAATTTTGTTTCACAAAACATGTAAAATGCAAAATTGCATCATTATAAATTTAATGGTTTTTAACTCGACATAAATTAATCGCGCTAGAAAAAAAAAATTGATCTGGTACTTTTGGATCACCTTGCATGGGTACCTAAAAAAAGCATGTGTATGTTTAATTAAAAAAAGAATCATTTTTACTGAAATTTAAAACGGTAGTTTTCAGGAGTAAAAATTATTAAGCACTTAATTAAAAGCCGACATGGAAATTTCATACCCTGCAATTATTTCTGGAAAATTATTGGTATACGAGTATGCAGCAGCAAAACTAAGACATTATTGTACTAAACAACCCTTGAGATACGGATCTGATAAAAAAATAATAGTAAACGCACGGGCATGTGAAAGACTCATTCGATTCCTAACCGAAACGCACTTTATCGAACCGGCGGGATCCTGCGTGCACACTGCACATGCACAGGAATAAACGAGCAAAGAACTGCAGGTGTCCAAACGGCAACGAACGAACCAACAACTGAACCGACAGTCAGGCCCATCAAACAATAATATCAAACACTGAAACACATAACACAACTAAATGCAGTGCTTATAATTGAAGGAAATGAATTGTTAGTTAGACAATTACCCATTACGCTTTTCTTTAAACTGTATACGCACGCTAATAAAGCAAACACAATGCTACAAGCATCACACAATGATATACGCTTTGATTCCGGCAACGCAACAAGAAGCAAACTGTATCATTCATAGACTCCATATGCAAATGTGCCATTACTACAGCCCACATCTTTTTCTGAATGCCTTTTTATAAATGCTTCACGACAAATTGCCAGCGACAAAAATAACGATCCGTTTTTCTAGCCTCTTCCTTTCGATTCCAGAAACCCCAAGCTGCACAAGGGTTTTCTGGCTGGAGTATTCATCTTATTCTTATTTAACGCCAGCGCTAATTACCCCTACACCAATGCGAACCACGTAAATTAGAACCAAAAATATCTCCCTTGGCGTTCATTTATTTCATAAATTTCTAACTACGCATACTGCATAAATTAAATCTCGCCCCCTCATCGACATCATTTATATTTACTTGTGTGTTACTTCTTTCTTCTCTTCACGGGCACATTCGCTTTTATGCGGTAGTACTCATCCCCGTGCGTTGTTAATTTTTCCGGTGAAATTAAATACTTAATTTGGCTTTGTTCTGCTATGTCTCTTTCTTTCGTTTTCGTTGTTATTAAAATTTGTATCTTGTAAAGTGGCGCTGCGAGAGGAAATAAATCGAGGCGATGATGTTTTCATTGGCGGCGGCGGCGGCGGCGGCGGCGACGGCGATTTTCCTCCTTGTCGCTAATGAATATTCAAAGAAGTCGAGTAATTGAATGAAATTAAATATGAATGCGCACTCTAATTTGAATACTTCAATCCTTCATGATTGTTCTTCATTAAGCGAATCTTGATTGAATCGAGCAACAAAACCTTTTGCTCGATGAATCTTATGTTTTCTGCAGCATTTAAAGAGGCAAATTGCTGTTTCGAATTTATACGCTTTGTCAAATTATGTCTTTTGTTTTTATTTTATTTTTTCATTTTTGGTTGAGTTGTACACCAGTTTTTTCATCGATTTTGAAATATTTTTGTCGCCATCTTTAGCAATTTTTATTTTGTAATTAATTTTTTTAAAGATTAAATTTTTTAATTCATTTTTGGAAGCAAATTGTATTTAGATAATTAACCCAGGGCTACTGGGGAAAAACTGTTTTAACCATTTTATCTACTATTCTTTTAGTATTTTTGTTTCCAGAAACCGTTTCTAATATCAGTTTTTCTCTATCACCCATACAGTTTTCTTATCTTAATTGTAGAAGTGACCAAAGATCTATACATTTTGTTTCCGAATGGTAACTGTAATTTTATATGCGAGTATGTTGAATTTTTCGTTTACATTATTTATGCCAGGTTGCACCGTATTACCTGTCACAACTTAAACGTCCCTTAACTTAGATTTTCAACTTAAGGGTTAGATTCGGTTGCACCGTAAGATAATCGACACTTAAAATGAGCA
>JASKGO010005629.1:0-41781 GCA_030556065.1 Holobus sp. GC000080
GTATTGAAATCGGTTTCATAGATTTCATTTTATAAATAATTTTGTCGAAGTACTTTTTGCTTTGTTGCGGCCGCCCAAGTAGTTTATTTAACTAACAGAAAATAATTAATAACTTATAAACTAATTAAGATATTTTAACAAGTTTAGTGTTGTTTTTAAGGTAATTATATATGTTATTAAAAAAATTTATAAAAAATTTGTTTTTTCTTGAAATTAAAAAATAAAATTTGAAATTTTAACTCCCTGTATAAATTCACAAAATAATTCAAACTAAAACTTTGATTCAAAGATTTAAAGACAATTTATTTATCTATAATTTGGAGAAAATAAATTTAAAATCGGTCCATTAGTTTAATTTTTATTAACAAATTTGTAAGCTTACTTTTCGATTCGCAGCGTCCCATTTAAATTACATTGAGTACTGCGTTAGTCAATGGAGGAAAGTAAGCCAAGAGACGCACCCGCTAAATACAAAACAATTAATAACTTTTGAACTAAATAAGATATTTTGACAAATTTGATGTCATTTTAAAGATAGTTTAAGCATCTTTAAAAATATTTTAAAATTATTTAGATTTATCTTTGCAATATAATTAATAATTACAATTGATAAATATAATTGCCTGTATAAAATCATATTTTTGAAATAATTAAAAATTGTTAAAAAATAATTAAAGACAATTTATTTAACAACAATTTTATGAAGAAAATATTGAAATCGGTTTATTAGATTTCATTTTATTAATAAATTTGATTGTAATTTTTCATACTAAATAATTAAAAATAAAATAATCTAGTTTAAATTGTGTTGAATTATTTATAATTCGGACACTCTGTATATTAAATTATTAGCTTTTTCATAAAGAAATTAACTTTTAACAAAAACAAGAAATATTTAGTACTAAATAATTTAAAATTTTCAATTCTTTAAATGACAATGTAAAAACATATTAATTTGGAAAAATAAACGAAATTTAAAGCAATTATTTATTTATTATTATTGTAATTGTAATTCCGTAAATATTCCACTTAAAAAGAAATACTTAAGTTTGATTGCTGGTCAGCAAAAACGAAACGAAAAGCAAAAAATAACTAAATAGTATTTAGTCCTTGTCATTGTTATTATCTTTAGTAATTTTTATTGTTTTACATGACTAATAACGTTATTAATATCGCTTACCGGTAACCTTCATCTGAGTTTTCTATAACTAAGCTACGATGATTTTTAGTGTGCAGTCGGTTTTTCCTCATCGCCTCCTCTTTGCATATCTGTAACAAATATATTTAATTTTTATAACGGATAATCAATGGCAAAAAATAAATTACTTTTTTATAAGGTTTCTCGTGTTGCCTTTGTATTATGCTGCAATCTTCATTATTAACTTTTTTTTTTATTTTCCATTAATGTTCGATTTTATTATTAACAACTATAAATATTAAACATTTTTTAATAACAAATAAAAAGAAAAGTTTTAAGTTTTGATTGAACAATATGTTATAAAAAGTAAATTATTTTTAAATTTATTATTTGTTTTATTGTAAATTTCAGAAAGAAAAAATATTAATTTCATTTTTATTTTTTCTAGGAAAGGATATTAAATTTATATTAATTAATAGAAATAAATTCATAAATTAATTTGATTACCGTTTTAATTAATCATTAAAAACTATAAGAAATTACAATTAAATAAATTTTATTACATTTTATGTTTATTCTATTGGCATTTTTAGTTTTCACTTTAAGCTTTGCAAAAAAATAATTAACTAAAATTAGATTTTCTTTATAAATTCATTTAACTTTTAACCGCTTTAATTAATTGAATTATTAAATAATAACAAAACAAAGCAAAATTTTATTTTAATAATAAAAAGTCATATTTTGTCGAATAACAATATTAAAATTCAGAACATTAATAAAATTTTAATCCTTTAATATTTCGATCAAATAAAAATATAAATAATTTTTTATATAAAAAAATCACCCAGTACGACATTTTAAAATTTAATTATAATTCACCATAAAATCCTTTAAAGCACATTCACAAAGAAAACAGACTTTATATTGTTGTTTGAAAACGGCGGGCGCCCATAAAAAAGAGCTCACAAATAACATAATTAAATTAGCGTAACATATTTTTCAGTAGCCAAAATTCGCAGTAAATTAAGAAATAAAAGAATAATTAATTAACCACATTAACAACGTTGTTTACCGGCCCATTTAAGTCTCGTTTTAAAATTCATCAATTCTTCGTGGGATTGCGCTCTTAGAAAAAAAAAAAGGGAAAAAGTGGAAAAACTCCTCATTAATGGTTAACAGCTAGCAAACCTATTTATCGGTCGAAAGTGTGGCTCTCTGGCGAAACCTATCCAAGACCTCTTAGGTCTTATGCTAATAATCCTTTTGCACTCCAGTCTCTAGCAGAGGTAATGGTAATAATAATAGTAATGTAACCAAAGTCTAGCTGGCGAGTACGGAGACTGGTATCTGTGAGTAGAGAGAGAAGATAGGTAATGTGTAACCTCCATAAATGACCGTGTCAAGCGTGACTGCTCCGGTTGCCTTACACCGGATATGCATTCTACTAAATAAACTTCTTTTGTGCCGCAAGATCCGCTAAAAGTGCATCGTGCCACACACACACACACACACACGCACACACAATAAATCTTTGCGTGGTTCGATTAAGAACAAATCCATCTCTATTGCAATCTATTTTTTTCCTTTTTATATCCTATTTTCATAATTGTAACAGTTGAAAAATTTGAATGAAAAAAAAAACTTGCTTTCTGTTAATTTTTGCTCTAAATTAAAAATTTTCTATTTATAGAAATATCAATTAAATTTCATTCTTCAAAGTGAAGTAAAGTAAAGTTATCCTTTTTCCACACTTTCCTGAAAGTGGAAAAAGGATCACTTTACTTTCAGCCACTTCAAAAAAGACATTTATTAATTAATAATCACTAATAAGTTAATTGATTTTTGCAAAACTTCTTATTCAGACAAAATTATTATAAATTATTATACAAATATTAATCAAAAATTAGAAATGTAGATAAAAATATATAATAAAATAAATATTTCATTTAAATTTGTAAAATTAAAACAGATTGATTTAGAAAATTGAATTGACTTTTACAGTAAACATTAAAAAGCTTTTATCTTATTGTTAATATAATTAAATATTTTTTTTAAATACAAAAAGGTTGATTCAAAATTAATTAAGTTGTTGTTAAAATTAAGAAGGCATCAACCAAAAATCATTTCAAAGTAAATAACTCCTAGTAAGCAAGCTCAAAAACAGAAAAAGTTTTTTTCATTTAAAATTTAAAAAGTTTTGAAAAATTTGTTAAATTATTTAGATTTAGTATTTTAAAATATCTATTAGGAACGATTATTTCTTTTTTTCAATCTCAAATAGTTTTCTTGGAATTAATTATCAAAATTTATTCTTTCAACAAAATCATTGTTTACCTGTGAATTAGAAGAATGCAGAAATCATTATTGGTTAGATTAGGTTATGTGAGATTAGGTTACCTTTAACTTGGAGTTCAGTGGGACTAACTTTGGGTTTAATTGAAACATTTTAATTTTTTCTCAACAAATAAAACCTTTTGAAAAAATTTAACATTTAATTATATGATAAAATAAAAAGACTTATTTTTACAGTTACCTAAAGAATTTTCAAATTTTACACAGTTCACACATTTCAAATAATAAAAACAATCAAAGAAACAAATGAAATTAAACAAAAGCAACAGATGTTAAATACATATTACGATAGACCTTGGAAGAGCAAAAAAGAACAGAAGATAATGTTGCAATAAGTATCGATGCGCCGGATGCAAATGAACAAATGATGTCATTGCAAATATTATTGCAAATTGCATTGCGATCCTAACCCTTGCAGATCCTTGACCCGATTGCTAATATGTTTCAAAATATCGTAGTAGAATTAAAAAAAGAAAAAAACAAACAAGGTGCCACCTACTACAAATCTCCAGTCTTCGGAATAATGCAAGCTTTTGATCACTTGACATCCTTATAGGTTTCTTTTTCAACTCCCAACTCCCACACTTTACATTACATCTCTAATTGGTTAAATGTATTCACTTTAGTTATATTATATACTATATTGTGAACTACTATATTAGAAATGGTTAATTATCGAATGGATCGTCCTACACTACGCATAACATGACTGTAGAACTTTTACAAACCATATGGTTAATAATAAATAATTGCTCGCTCAACATGTGTTACAGATTCATGTAATCGAAAGCTTTTAAAAAAAAATTCATTTCTCTACTGGGTGTTTGATGTTTATTGTTGTAATATCGGATGATATTAGGGAAATTTAGGGAAATTTTAGTGTAATTTTCTCCAATGATAAGGGAAAAACATATTTTTTAATTAATTTATTCTTTGGAAATTAATATATAGGATGACAAAGAATTTTGACCAAATGATTTTTATAAATCTTAAAAAAAAATGTTTTCACATAAGAAAATGGAAAAACCTTTTGATTACCAAGTTTTTTAATACAACCGGTTTCACATGAAATGCTTCAACAACTTCAATTGTTTTTTAATTGAAAATCCACAACAGTTTTGTTCTTTTTTCACATTTTTTTGAATTCTTCTGAATTTTCTGCATTTTCAAAACCCTTTCTGGATTGATCTTTTACAAAAGATCAGAAAAAGTTACAAGCAATTCGTTAAGACTTTGAATCTCTGCTTCAAAATTTGTATCAATAAGTAAAAAATATTCTATTTCTGTATAATTAAAAAAAAAAAATTGGAAAAAATGTATTTTTTAAAAAAGAAACAACAAAAATAAGACTTTGGTATATAAATTAACTCTTTAAACAACCATTTACATAATAAATTACTCAAAATTTAATTAACTAAACCCATCACCCATTGTTTGTCATATTTTTCCACCAGTAAAAGACATACAAGACACGACGCAGCGAATTTATTTTAATAGAATTTAATTAATCTCGACAATTAGCGTCTTTATTTAATTAAAGCGTTCGCGTGTTCTCCTCGTAATATACACATAAATACCACACTACAAGTACATAAAAAAATATGTAATAATTGTTGAACGACACGCTTACGCTTCTCTCGTATTTGTTTAACATCAATTTAACACTGCTATTAAATTTTGGGAATTAACCGAATGGAATTGACCGGCGCCTTCACATCGCCTTATTAATAATTTTTCGAATTGAATCTTTTTTAAATTGCTTTTATTCTATAAAATATATTAAAAATTTGTAAAAATATGTTTCCAAAATGGCATTCACAATTTTTTTTTCTTCTGTTGCTTTCGCCCAGTGCATCTGTGTGTGTAATATGGTGGTGTCCTGCATGTCCTTTATGGATATGGTCGCTTATTAGATGTAGCCACTTAGGTTGGCTGGCAAATGGATGCAAAATGCACTACTGCTGCTGCAATTTTCTGATATTGCTCTCTCTAACTCGAAAGATAGTGGGGCTAATTAAGAAACTTTTCGCTTTGGATACATTATACTGACGTTAGTAGCTAATGGCTTTAAGTAATTTGCGTGCGCCGAAATGTCTAATATTGTAACTTTGCTTTTTGCGTTCTGTTTTTTTTTTCACATGTTTCAAAAGCATTTAATTGTTTCATATTTTGGTGTTGGTTTAATGTTTCATTAATTTTCATGTTTTTTTAAATTATTTTTTATCAATTAATAAATTCTTCATTAATTTTGAATTAAAATATTAATTACTTAGGTACACAATTTTTTTTTTGAGCTTCTGTTTTAATTTTTAGTTTATGTTTTCTAAGAGTAGGTGTTAAAAGACAATAAAATATAAATTCTTAGCTTTCAAAGTTTGATTTTAATATAATTTAATATAATTAATATAATACATATTAAGCAAGCACTTCTAAGGTGGATAGGGCTGACAAAAAAGTTATTTCCGGAAAACCGAGAAAATTTGAAAAAAAAAATTTTGTCTGAATTTCGATAACGGATAATATACCCTATTAATTAACATAAAGATTTAGGAATTGAATTTGTGACTTTTGTGAAAATTTAATTTATATTTTGCATTCGCTCAAAAAATGGACACCGCGCATTTCAAAATTAATTCTGTAAAACAAAAAATATATAATTAAAATTTTATTTTTGATTTTGCTAAAGAATAAAATGCTCTATAAAATTTGAGTGAAAATTTAAAAATCTCAAAATTACTTTTGATAACAATTGACTTTGATACTGCACTCGCTTTTCATATACTGCAGAAATTGACTTTGCGCATCTAAAACTCATTTCCTGGGAACAAAAAAAGTCATAGAAGAAATTTTATTTTTGATTTCATTAAAGAACAATATGTTTTATAAAATAAAAGTAAAAATTTAAAAATCAAAGAGGTGACTTTTGAGAAAAGTTGACATAAACAAGGCACTTCTTGTACATATTGCGCTGCAAGCGGGGACACCGCGCACTTAAAAATTATTTCCGGTAAACCGGAAACTTATAAATGATATTTTCTTTTGCATTATGAAAAAGGATAATATATCCTATAAATTAATAGTGAAAATTAAATGGGGTTTAATACAAGAAAATTTTCACAAACAAAAGAAAATCATTAAAAATATTCATTTTTATCTATTTTTTAAATAATTTTTTATTTGTGCATTATTAATAATCATTATCCTTGAATAAAATAACTCCAAAATTGAGAAAAAATATTTCAGACAGAAATCTAAAATAAAAATTACGAAAAAATGGACCATTTTCTTGAGAATTAAAAATTAATAAAAAAAGTGCTCTGCTTTCCATAAAAACAAGCTTTGATAAAAAAAATGTGCTTATCCTTTATCAAAGACAAATAATTCATTAAATTCATATTCAGAATGCAGACACAAAAAATACCATGTTGACCAATAACATCGCTAAAAATTAAACAAAAAGAATTAATAAAAAAATAAGTAAAAACAATTATATTAAAAAATAAAAATTAAACATATCTAAAAGAATAATTAACGTTAAAAGAACTTAATTATATAAGTACCGAAAAGTGACTTTAAAGAAATATAATGAAACCATCGAAAGAGTACCTAAAACCACTAAAAACAATTACAATAAAAAGTTACTGAGTATGCTTATACTATAGTGGTATGGTATAGATGAAATCAACTGGTATGTAGATAAAACAATTTAAAGGAGTCTTTGATCTGCCACCACCCACCCACAACAGAGCGAGAAACTTGCTTTGGTGGAGAGACCGAGCGAGCGCAGCGCACACAACAAGAGTGAGAGGTTATTGAATCCAAAGGCATCATCAAGAGCGTGAAATCGCTGTTGTTACTGAAATACTCACTTTGCTCACCAACACACGCACGCACATGCACACAAACAGATCAACCACATTCTTCGTTTTCTTTAATACTCACTCAGTTGCACACTTGCACACACATACAAACAAACAAATAATACAAGTACGTTAAATCGATGCATTACTAACTAACTAACATTACTTACAATCGTTGTGTGTGTCGATAAAAGTGCCGAGCTAATTATGTCTATGACTTATGATTATTAAATGCGCACATAGTATGCACATTACATACACATTGCATGTATATATATATATATATATATGTATATATGTATATATGTACAAATATAGTAGTACATAATAAGTAATTTATTAGTGCGGGAGTATAAACAATTTCCAAAGGAGAACGAGGTGATAGTAGCTCAAGGACCGTTTAGTGAGGTGTGAGCGAACGGCTTAAGATCATTATTTTCATCATTATTATTATTGTAGTAACTTACTTCTTTTACACACTTTTTGTGCACTTACGAGTAGGTACTACAAACAATATTTTATGTATTGTTGAATATTATGTATAGTTTCATGTTGCACGTAACGAAATCGGCATTGTTATCACTTCTTTTATACTATACAGCGTACTTCTTTCTCGTTTAGTCTAGGTGGGCATCTAGAGTTCTGCTATTGTTTTCTCTTTGCATTCAGCTTGCCTTCACTGCTTTTCCAACAGACACCAGCTAATGTTTCTAAGATCCTTTATCTGCTAAGCGTTTAATTGCATATCTGTAATTGTTCTTTTTGCTGTTGCTGCTGCTGCTGCTGCTGCTGCTGCTGTCTTTTCTCTTAACTCTCATGTATTTAGTTTAATACACATGTGGCCAAAGGTTAATTCGATTAATTAATTTAATTAGATGGTTTTAGTAGCAGCAATTGTTTGCATTGTTTGTTCTTGAAGGGAAAATTTAAATAATAAGTTCTGGTTTATCGTTAATTTTAGTAAAATTATTTGTTGGGTGATTTTGTTTAGGAATAATAATTCATTACAATTCTTATTTTAATTTTAATTATCTTCAAAAGTTAAGCAATTTAGATTTTGAGAAATAAATATTTTAATATCATTTTTTTTTTAAATTTATTTTAAGAAAATGGTTTCTTCTTTACTTTAAGTGGAATTTTAAATTTAATT
Source organism: Holobus sp. GC000080 (assembly GCA_030556065.1). Taxonomy (NCBI): domain Eukaryota; kingdom Metazoa; phylum Arthropoda; class Insecta; order Coleoptera; family Staphylinidae; genus Holobus; species Holobus sp. GC000080. The sequence continues at coordinate 8,501 of JASKGO010005629.1, forward strand.
GTTCAATTATTATAATTTATTTGAAATTGAAATTAAAAAATACAAATAAATTCGTTTTATTTCACTATTATAAAGAATTATTTTTAATGAAATTGGATTCTATTTGGATGTGAAAATGAAATCATTTTCCTTATGTTTAAATTGAGAAAAAAAATTGTCTCTAAAAATGTTGACAAATTTTTTATCTTTTAATTTCATCGCTGCTGGACGATATGTTGACTATCCCAAGTAAATCTAACTTAACCAATCCTCGGGGAAATTTGGACAAAAGGAGAAAATTAATTGGTTTTGAATTACTGATTTCATTAAAAAAATTACAAGATTCAGAATTCAGTTCATATCATTTCTTAATTTATTCTTAATTATCTTCTAAAGTTAGGAATTTTGGATCTTTAAAACGAATAATTACTTTAAAACCAAAATTTTTATTTTTAAAAAATGATTTCTTCTTAATTTAAACAGTTTGTTTTTTGGGTTATTAGTTTGAATTTTGAACCAATTAATTTTATTTTGTCATTTCCAACTAATCATTAATTAAGTTGAATTCCATTTGGACATTATTTTAAATTATTTTTCACACTTTTTAAATTTTCTAAAAGTTCACTAAGAATTTTGACATATTTTCTTTTAACTCCATCAGTTGGGCACTATGTGGTCTAACCTAAGGTAACCTAACTTAACCAGAAGCTCATTGAATTTTAGGACTTTAGGAAAATAAATTGGTTTTTAAATAGCTTAACACTACTGATTACTGATTTTTGAAGAGTGTAAAATTTGCTTAGGAAGTGATCAAATAAATTCAATTATCATATCATTGCACCAATTATTATTTTTTATTTCTTGAAACTTGTTGTAAAATTTATTTAATTGATGAAACGGAAAAAAAATATTTCGAAAATTTTGCCAAATAGGTCAATCTTTAAGAATTTGTGCAATTTGTGCAATTTTTTTAAAATTTTAACTAATTATTACGTAGAAATAAAATTATATCATTAATAAAAATGTAAATAAAGGCTAATAAATGTAAATGGCAATGATCGATTTGTTTAAATATTTATTATTTACCCAATAATTGAATGTTACGGTATAATTAACAATTAAGCTTTGCACTTTTCACACTTTATAAATCGCTGAAAGTTTTTAATAGTTTTAATAAAAAATAAAAAAACATTACGAGCAATGACTGTATTTAATTTAATCGTTGGTATTGTAATAATCACTATACCTTTATAGTGTTTTTTTTTATCTTAATTTAAATCTTAAGCAGTCATTACTTAACAGACCATTTATTAAAATTCATTAAATAAAGTTGTTTAAATTACCATCTTTAAAAACTTTAAATTATATGCTTTAAAACCTTTCAAAATACCAATAAATACAAAACTTTTTTTTTTAATAATTGTAAAATAAACAAAAAAGGAAATTCTTAAAGAATTTTCCCACATTAAAATTTACAAAATTAGCAAAAAAAAAAAAAAAAAAACAAAAAACGAGACAAGCAAGCGAAAAGAATCCAAAAGCATTTAGCAGTTGATGGACAAGCGAAGATAAAGTTTGCAGCGATGCACCACAAGCGAAGAATAGGTAATAATAATTGTAGCTTCCGAATAGATGGGAAATCAGCAATAATAGGCAAGAAGCGCACTTGGCACCGGCTCCGTACGTGCAGTGATGTTGCTGATGATGTGAAAAGGAGGAAGAAACGGGCCGTGCAACAGCAACGGCAGAAGCAATAGCTGCAAAAGCGCAGCCGAAGAAGAAGAAGCGCTTCTTTGGCCTATGGCCGCGGAGCGAGTCAGCGACCTCTGTGAGAACGCGCTCCGTATCATCTTCTTCGGTACGTAAGTAAGTGTGCGAAGGAGCATTTATCGGCGGCGGCAAGAGTCCAGGCGAGAGCGACGAGGAAGTAAGAACAAAAGCTGACACGAGACAAACAGCAACGCTCTTGCTCTTCTTCTTCTGCTTCTTCTTCTTCTTCATCATCGTCTTCCTCTGTTCTTGTTCTGTTACTGCCGTTGCTTCTTTTGCTTCGCTTCGCGCTCTCTCCACTCTTCTGTTTCTGTTCATACCGACCGATTTACCAATGTAGGTGTTCAATGCCTGCGTGCGTGTGTGTGTGTGTGTGTGTGTATGTGTTGCTGATGGTGGCATATTACTAATGAATGCGTAAACTGTTTGTTAGTGGCAACACTGGTCGCATGTTTGGAATGCGGTCGCAGGCGGCGGGGGTTTCTTAAGCCCCGCTGCTGCTGCTGCTTCGCTGCTGCTGCCTGTCGTCTTTCTTTTATTCTTCTCGCTCGCCGTTCGGTCGCTCGGGCGGCCGATCAACGGATCATCGGCAACTCTATCAGTTTCCAACGGCCGCTTATTAGTAGATCATTATGTGGCTCGGCTGCATTGCCAAAAACACACAAAAACTAACACACAGAGAAGAACTAATAAGTGGAAGAGCGAAGAGCCGAAGATCAACCCTTACGGAAAGGAAGGCAGGTGGTCTATAATCGAAGACACTTGCGGCCGCCAAGAATGCATCTGCCTTCCACTACCTGCTGCCTCCTTAAAACCAAAATGCTTCCATTCTTTTACGCAGTTCTTTAATAAAATCATTTGCTCTTGATACCGAAAAGCCAGAGCTAACAGAGCATTTAGCTCTGCTTTGCTTTGATATGATTAAAAGTGGAAACTGGAAACTATTAAAAGAATCTTATAGGAAACGGCTAACAGCTCAGCAATAAATAATATCGCGGGCACAATGAAAGGATAATTGCGGCTCTCTGCGAGCAACCAGCTCAAGAAGTTCGATTCATTGTCTGAAGCGCTGTTTGTAATAAAGAGCGGATAAAATATGTAGTAATCCACACATGGACACACTGTTTTTCTGTATTAGTGTGTATATATGTGCTTTTTTATATATGTCTGTCTGTACTGTATGTGTGCGTATGTGTGTGTGTGTTTATAAAGAGAAGAACGAGTGCGTTTTATATAAAGAGAAGAGCGGCGAGAGCAGCGGCAGCGGCAGAACAAAAAAAAAATGAGCAAACCTGTTCACCTGGATGGCTCGATGGACAATGGAGTAGCGAAATTCGTTGATTGTGGGCAAGGACGAATGTCCGCCGACATGATTTATGCTTTTCGGTGCATCATGCGAGGAAAAGTGTGGACACCGGACACATTTCCTAGTACGTTCTAATGCGATACTCCCACGCTCTGCAGAAACAAAAAAAAAAGAAATTGCTTTTCCCATTTTAGAATGGTTTAGTTATTCGTTATTATTGTTGGTTTTTTTTTATTATTCACATATAAAGTTGGTATACAGGGTGAATTAATTATTTCCCGTATTATTTCTTTTAGAACTTTGGAAGTTCTTTTTCAAGGATTTAGAACGCTATTCTTATTTGTATTGGAAATATTTGCAAGAAGTGTTGTAGGTGTTGGAGTTTTGAGTTGGAGTGAAGAGCTTTTGATGTTATCAGGGGGCGGCAATTTGTAACTTTGCCTTATAGTGCTTATTATCCTGCGATTATCCTTATTGAATGCAATAATGGATTTAAAGGTGTGTTTCAATGCTAAATCCAATTTTCAAGTTGTTATTAACTTTCGTTTTGGTCCTTTTTAATCAGTTTATACTTTAAATGATATACAGTTTTTGTTCTATGTTTAGTTGTTTAAAAATTATTTAAAAAAAGCATTTTTTATGCTTAAAAAGTTTAAAAAGAATTAAGTTCTCTTTTGATTTGTAGAAATAATGAAGAAATTTAAATTTTTCCTTTGAAATTTTAAAAAGTTTTGAAGTTATAAATTTGATAAATTATCATTATTAATTAAAGTGAGGTGAAAAATGTACATTTAAAAATATTTTACATTTTCTTTTACATCATACTATTTAATAATTATCTTTTCAATTAATAAAAAGTTAAATTTTGGAAAATTTTCCTTCTTCTAAGCATTTTTTTCTTCTTTTAATTGTAACAGATATTTTTAGAGATTTTTACTATAAAAAAATATTGTTAATAGAAATGTTAAATCCAGATTTTATTTAAAAGAATAAATTAAAAAGTTTTCTCATTTTAAATAAAAATTTAATAAAATTTTCATTTCAATTTAAAAAATTAAATAAAAATTACATAATTAATATAATTTTAAGCTTTCATTTGTATTATTACATTGACTTTTTATTAAATTAATTATTTTTTAATATATTTATTAATTGTACTTAAAAACATTATTTCAATTTATTAAAACTTTTAAAAAAGGAATAAAATTTGTATTATGTACAAAACAAAAAAGAGATTGGAAAAAACAACTTCAATAACAAAAAAAAAGATTACTTCCAGAAAAACTAACAATTTCTTGATTTTAACAAATATACCATAAAACTTAAACACAAAATTAACAAAATGGAAAAAAAAAGAAAAAATCGATTCCAATGGGCAATAAAACTAAAAACAAAAATTTAACAACAAAAATATGTTAAAAAAATGCCATCAAGTGTATAATAGTTGAAAAGCTTGAAGCTTGCTTGCAGTCAGTGTTTCTGTCCATCGGGAGGTTTAAAAGGGCATTGTCATCGGGCACACAATCAGTCCGGATATTAAATACTCGCATCCATACGGAGGAGACACGGGGTCCGTACATGCTGAAGCAGCAGCAGCAAGCTGGATGGATGCCCACGCAAGATAAACCAGACGACTTAAATAAAACCAGAACATCATTCATTGTGTTGAACGCGGTGTGTGCGCGGTGATCAACAGCCCAACAACAACACAACCAACAACCAACAACCAACAACCAACAACAACAACAACCAGTTCTTCCTCGGCCCGAAATTATTTCAATGGGAGTCAAAGCAAGGCCGATTGGCCTCAGTACGTCCATCCTCTGTTCCTCTGTATGTTTGCTTGGATGTGTCCTCTGCTATGTGTATATTCATGCGTGTGTGTGTGTGCGTGTGGGAAACCCTCTTAGAGAGAAATATGCCAAAAAGGTCATTGTCTTTGCGCCATGCACACGACGCTCGATTCTGCTGTTGCTGCTCCGGCTGCCGCTGCTTCTTCTTTCCGATTGTTTCCGTCCATCGCGAGACGCAATACAAATAAGATGCACAAAGTGCAACCGATATTTGTTTAGTTTTTATTGTTATTATTATTATTATTATTATAATTTGTTATTATTAATCGGACGGACGGACGGACGTTCTAGTCTGACCTCCTTGTTCTTCCACCCTCCTTTCACCGCTCCAAACACACTTACAGATCGTTAGAGTGAGTCCAATGGTGAGGTACACTTTCTCTCGAAACTTGCTCATTATTATTTTACTGTCTATTTAAGCTGTAACTGTATTATTATTAGTTACAGTAATAACGTTATTGGTTTGTTTCATTAAGTGGAACTCTCCGTGTGCCGTCGTGCCATGTAACAACCGTTCGAAGAGTGGTCTCTTCATTTCCAATTCTTATAGCAATTGAATGTACTTTTCTGCGAGCTTATGCTGCGAAGCGCCTTTTCCGCGCTAATTTCGTATTTCGGTCGGTATAGAAGAAGAATATTATTGCTGTTGCTGCTGCTGCTACTGCTGCTGCTGATGCTGATGCTGCTATTATGTCATGTGATGATTGCAAAGATTGACATTTAGGTCTCTCTCTCGCTCTGTCTTCATCTTCATCTTTCTCCACGATAAACTCTATCTTGTTATTTTATTTGCGCCTTGAACTGTATTTTTTGCGCATTTCGCAAATCAGAAATAAGGTTATTCTGCATTAACTAACTAACTGCTGGTGCTGTTTATATTTAACAGTCGCAGTTATTGTAAATTATTGTAAGTAATACAATGAAATTGTCCTCATTACGCCGGCCAATAAGTGAGATATTACTGGATATTTTATTTCGCGAAATCGTTAATTGAAACTGAGAATTATGCAAAAGTCAATAACAATATTATTTATTGCGAATTAAAGTTTTATTTTTGCATTATGAGATTGTAAAATCGGTCGTATTTTATTTTTTTATGTGGTTTTTTAATTTATTTATAAATAAATAAAAAAAATTTTTTCATGTTCTGATTGTTTCGAACAATGAAAACAAAACTTTTCTACGTTTTTATTTTTTTATTATTTAAAGCAACCCTTTCTTTAATTTTAACTTTTTAGTTGTTGTATTTAGTTTAATTTTTTTCAATTATTTTTTTTTTTTTTAATTATTGATTAATTCTTTTATTTTTGTTTAAAATTTTTGTTTAATTTTTTTAATAAAAAAAAAAATTGTAATAAGCAGAATTGCGCATTGGTGCAAATTAGCGAAATATTTATGTCAAGCCAAGTTAAGAATCTTTTAGAGTCGTGCATAAGGTTAGAGGTTCGATGATTTTCGCTGCATTTCCAAATTGGGAAAAGCCGTTAAAGATAAAGTGAAACATATAGTACTTTCTAAAAATAAAACCACATTTGTTTATATACCGAAAAGACAAAAATAATCAACCTATTTAACGCTTTCTGTGCAAATTTAACGAAACGACTGCAGCGCTCTTTGCGCTCCTACCGGCCGCTCTCGGCAACTGGAACTTAAATGCTTATTAATTCATTTAAATTTAATTTGCTATATAATTTTGTTTTATTATTGATAAATTGATAAATTTATAAATTGAAAAGGAAATGATTTTCTAAATAGATTTTCTAAATCACCAGTTGGTCTTTTTACAACTGAAATTGCTATTTAATGTTTTTTTATAAAGTTTTCATTTATTTATTATTTTTACAAAAAGTCAAATATTTTTTTTATTTTTAATTTTTAGCATCGGTGTTGTTTCCTTAAAAAAAATTTCTGGTTTTCCTCGCCTTGGTGATTTGCAATTACAACAAATTTTAATTTCAGTATTAAATTCCTATATAAAATAGTCTCTTAAGAATTTTGGATTCAAAGCTATATCTTGAAAATAAAGAATCAGTGATATATATTTTTTTATTAAAAAAATTAAACTTTTGACTTTTAAAATTGCATTTTCTAATAATGTTGCAAATTCCTGATCCTCTTGAAGGGCAATTAATTTGATTCCTTGTTCAAATAGGGGAAAGCCGCTAAAGATAAAGAAAAAAACATAAAATCCTTTCTAATAATAAAGTCACATTTGTTTAAATAGCAAAAAGACTAAAATAATCAACCTATTTAACGCTTTCGGTGCACTAAACTGCATTAAACGAAGCGACAGCAGCGCTCTTTGCGCTCCTAACGGCCGCCCCCGGTACTTTCGCAACTCGCACTTAATCGACTGAAATTAATTTCAATCCAATTTACTTTTTATTCTTATTTCAATTACTCTTAATTTTTTATAACAAAAAACAAAACTAAAAACAAAATAAATATAAAATGAAACGAAAAAAAAAAGTCAAAAGCAAAAACAATGGGTAAAAGTTTGCGCGCGCAAATGACAAAAGAGTAAAATGCATCGGAGCCACAGAACTGAACAACGATTACCGTTTCCTGGCTGCTCGCTGCTCGCTGTTCGCTGCCGCTGCCGTTGCTGCCGCTTTCTTGCAATTGAAACGTTTCGAAACGTGCGCGAAGCAGAAAGAAGATCGTGCCCCGTTATTTAGGTTATTACAGTTTCACGATTTTGGCCGCACATGAACTCGCATAGTCCTATCCTTCCTCTTCTTCGGCAGTCCGTATTTGCGAAAAGTGTGCGGCGTCGGAGGGTTGGTAATTTATGTGCTACATACGCGAATTGTTGCGAGGATCAAACGGATCTATATTAAGGGTGTGTTTCGTAGTGGCAGCGACGGCAGCACAGCAGCATATAGCATCTTCTCTCCTCGGGAGCGCACAGCATCCGCAGAGAGCAAGAGTAGCGTACTCGGCGCTCGTTTCGCAAATCACCTTGTAACCTATACCTCTCTGCACCTTCTACTTTACTCTCTCCTCTACAAACTCTCTCTCTGCAGTCTCTTTTTGCTTCCACTTTGCATCCTTTTGCGTTATTTACACCCTCGGCTTTTATACAGTGTCTTTACTTTATTTTATTTTAAAACTAATTTTAAAAAGTTTTTATTAACTGATTTTATTAATTATTTTAATTAACAGATTATTAAAAAAAAACAACTAAATTATTAATAAAATATTGTTAAATTTTAAAAGATAAAGTAGTGTTTCACTGTATTCTTAAAAAAACAATCAAAATTGTCTATAATTCAGAAGAATTATAATGTTTTCACATTTTATTTTTACAACAAATTGAAATTTCTTATTCAAAATTAAAGAAAAAAACACTCTGTATACATACATTATGTACTCTGTAACACATATGTAATACGTAAGCTACCAAAAAAAGGTACAAAAAGAAGAAAAGTTTGAGGGAAAGAGGCAGGAAAAAGGAGAGAGAGCAAACGTTTATGTTGATGAAATTTGGTGGCGGTGCGAGCGAATTCGCACTTTGGTGAGTTACGCCGCCGCCACCGCCGCCTCCGTCGCCCGCTTTCCACTCTCTCTCTTTCTCTCTCTGCTTTTCCCCCCGCCGTCGCGTCTCTCCACCCCCGGCGCGGCGACGCGATAGAGCCACAGACGTGGCGGCAAAGACATGTTAACCTTTGCCAAGATCAATACGGCCTGTGGCGTTTAGCCAGCCGAAAGGACTAAGGACGACTTTACTTGTGTGTTTGCAAGAAGAGTCTCTCCTTCGATTCCATTCGTCTGCATCCGAAATGTGCGTGGTGTGTCTCTTTTGCCGTGCTGCCTGCCTACGCCGCCTCCACTTTACCGCCACTTCTTTTTAGTTTTTCTTTTTTCCTTTTTGTTTTGTCGTCTTCGTCTTGTGCCCTTTCGCTCCTGGTGTGCGTTTCACTTGTTTTTAGGGTCGCTCTTCTGCAGAATAAAAACTGCACTCTTTTTAGTAGCTTTCCTATTTTATTGTACGTGTTATTCGAAGATATAACTTTTGGAAAAAGTGTTTTAAATTTAGTGATGTTTTGTTTTCAGTTTTTCTTTGTTTGTCTACTGTGTTGCTGCAATTCAATATTTACTTTTTAAAGATTTTTTTAAATTTTTTTTTGAAGACTATAATTGAAATAAAAATAAAATTATTACTTTTTGAAACAATTTTAATTTGAACAACTAATCGATAATTGTTAACTAAGACAAAGCAATAATGAAAATGTTCGCCGTAAACAGTTACACATTACTGTAATTTTATCACTTGAAACAGTTTGTTGTAAAGTTAGCTGCATAAAGCAGTACCTCATTGAAAAGCAAGTAAATTTTAATGGCTAAAACTGCAGGGTATTTAAATGAAAATTCGCAAAATAAAAAAGCCGATAAAAAGTTGTTTAGAGTTACTTTAAAGGAGTACAAAGCCGAATCGTGCAAACAATAAACTACTGCTTAATAAATGCAAATAACAAAACGTTTTCTCCTATTTTATTTTAATTTCTTTTTTGTTTGTTTTGCCTTGTTTTTTTCAGAGTACTATGGTACTATGTTAAAAGTAGTTTATAGTTGAAACTTAGAAGTTAATAGTAGTAAAGGAATGGTTGTCCGTAACAGCGCAAAGTAGTAAAAGCAAGAAATGCAATTGATTGCGTGCGAACGTCTCTCTTGGTTCTTTCCAACTGGAGCTAGATCAATCCAATTGATGCGTCCCACGGATAATAATAAACGGCAAGTGTGTGTTCGCGAAAATAGAGGAAAAGCTTTTCGAAATGTGTCTCGCTGGATATGTTTGTTACTGTTTTTACGGAACAGCAGCAAGCAGCAATAGCAACAACCGACAAATCAAAGTGCCTTAAGGTCGCTTTCGTTTCGCACGGTGCGCAATCGGCGAACCAATTTGCGGCAAATTACTATTTAATTATGAACATTTGTTAGGAAAATGGTGCAAATAGAGAAAAAAATGGAACGCATTCCGTACTACAAAGCTTTCTAACACAAATACACACGTCAGGCGGAAAGCATTTGCTGTTGCTATTGCTGTGGCTGCTGTTCACACGATTTTACTGAATTAAAGCAATACACAAACACAGAGAGATGCCAAAGACAAACGAAAAGAGAGCAGAGTTTTGAAAGTTCCGATGACGGGAAATCTGTTAAAAAAAATTCCCTCTTTGTGGCTCTCGTGGGCTATTATTAACCAAGACGGTGAATTTAGAAAATAGGATTTTATTGCCTTATCTGTCTGCACGTAGCATTCGGGCAGAAGAAAAAAACCCAAGGCAGAGACGTCGAAACGGAGAAAAATCATTTATTTTAGACTTAAGTAAATATCATATTTTTCGGTTATTCTTAGACCTCAATATAAACATTTACCGAAAAAGCGACCGTAAAAAACAAACTTATTACCAACAGCAGAGCGTCTTACGGAATCCGTAAGTGATGTTTTTTGGTACGGAAAATTGTTCAGAGGATTGCCAAAGTGTTTGTTGGAAGAAAAATGTGTTCGTTTTCGCAATACTGCAAACTATGAAGCGCTCAAGATTTCTCTCAATACTCAATGGTATAGGTAGTTCGAATGAGCTCTGTTCGAACGAAAATCAGCACGTTTGCATCGATTGTGTATCGGTATCGTTGGGCAAAGCGCTCTTTCTAATTCGCGCACAAACTTTGCATTGGATACTTTCATTTGGCAACTTTTTGCCAGCCTGTTGATGATGTTAACAGCGACGTGCGTTGCGTAATTGTCTCTTTATTATTTTGCTCGCTTTGGTCTCTTGGTATTGTTGCTGTATGTATGTACTTTCAATTCTTCAAATGATGATTTTCGCTCTCTTGCCTAATTAAGATGTTTCGCAAAACGTTTCACCTATTAATAAAAACAATTACAGAAAGATTATATTGGCTAATTGTTTGTTTCTTTGAAAGTCCAATATTGCAAAATGCAAATAGATTTGCCACTTTCTTAAATGGGAAAGTTATACTGGGCGATCCATTAAAAATCGGGTCCTTTAATTAAATGTATTCCAAAATTGCTATTCAATTTGTCTTAAATTGAAATTACAAAAAAAATAATTAAAATTTTGTTTAACAGTGAAAACTTTTAATTAAAGTTTATTAAAGTTTTTAAGAATTATCCTGAATTTCTTAAGAAAAACAAATATCTTTTGAAATTTGTAATTTTGTTTGATTTTTTCCATAAAAAAAAGCAATAAGTTTTTTCTTGCCTTGCTGGTTTGCAATTACATCAAATTTTAATTTCGCAATTATAAATCTACATAAAAAAGTGTCTTTTATTTAAAAGCTGCGTCTTGAAAAATAAAGAAGTTTTTATTCAAAAAATTAAACTTTTAACTGTCAAAGTTAGTTTTTCTGAACACTAGCAGTTCCTAGATCCTCTTTAAATACAACAAATTAAATTCATTAATTCAAATACTAAAAAAACACTTTAAAAAAATCAAAAAAAGCTGCGCAAAATTTACAAAACAAAAGAGTAATTTTGCATATGTGCGTAAACTACTTAAAAAAAGAAGCAAAGCAGAAGAATAAGAGAAGAAGAGCGGCATATCGGTGTTGTGTAAAGATAAATATTTCAGTGAATGCGGCTGGAAAATGGGGAAAATCGATCGGCGGAGGAGTGCGCATAAAAAGCCACTTGGCGTAATAGCGCCGGAAAGTTTCACCCGTGCATCAAGTTAATCTGGCCGTCCGTCTTTCCTTATACTTCTTGTATGGTATACGAATAAGTATAGTATACCTCGAGCAGCTCGAGCTGTTCGCCTGCTGCTCTGCTTCTTCTTCTTTCTTCTTCCTCTTCATCCTCTTTTACTTTACCCAGGACGAGTCACAGTGCAGCTTGTTCATTCTGGCCCATGATATTGCTTCTTTACTTTTGCCATAAGTTACGAACAAACGTCTTTCCCCTTTTTGTCCTCTTTTTTTTGTCGCGCTCTTTCTTTCTTTCTGTCTTTCTTCAGCAACAATCTTGGACTTCTGCATCACTACCACAATTCTAATGATTAAAGTGAAGACTGTGAAATTGTTCTGCACTACAGGATAATTATCAGAAATCAGGATGACTGTTGCTAAGAATAAGGGATGTTAATAAATTAAAATGTCACAAGGAGTAATCTGCGTATATTTTTTTTCTTGCTTTTCTTGCGGAATATTATTAATTTTATTGCTGCTTAATTTTATCATAAAATATGTAAAAAAAAAAGTATAAAAAAAAATAAATTTCGCGCCAGGTTTTCCTAAATTGCCGTTATGTTTGGTTTAACCAATGAAAAGTTCTTATTTTTCAAACATCGGTTATGTTCGGGTTAATCAATGGGTAATCGAACTTTTCATTGGTTAAGTTCAAACGAATCTAACCAATGACGCATAACCTTAGACAATAAAACCAATGGAAAGACACCATTTATCAAACATCGCCTATGTTCGGGTTAGTCAAGTGGATTTCGAAGCTTTCATTGGTTAAGTTAAAACCAATATAACCAACAGCGCCTAACTTTAACCAATGAAAAGTTCGAAAACCTAATTATTACTTTCGAATGGTTTAGCCAAACCTAACGGACGTTTGAAAAATATGGCGCGAACTTTGAAATTATCCCTTTTCAATAGGTTCCCATTTGAAGATTTATTGAAAAATACCTGGCAACGATTACTTCAGAAATATTTTTTCTTAAAAAAAGTTATTATATAAATTAATAGATAAAATTTGAATTAATTAAAAAAACATATATAAGGGAAAATTTGATTAAATTTTCATCAGTTAATTGCCGGTCCTGAACGAAATTCTCCCATAGTTTTCCACCCTCAGCTACATCGGTTGGTTAAGTTTGTTTATTGAAGCCACACCGATGGCGCTAACGATAACAACAACGATATTTACATAACACCAATAAATCCTCCGATTAGATTAAGAGTTGAACAACGTTTTGGTCTTCGAGTAGCTGCTGCGACCGGCACCGCAAGAATGTAACTCTCTTCACGAGAAGTGATTTATTATGAAAGCATTCATCGGAGCCAATGAACCGAACGATCAGATTTTTAACGCGTGTTAGCAATAAATGTTCCTACATACATACACGAGCGAGCCTCTTCTCTTCTGTTCTCTGCACCAAGAAGGGACCCTATAGTAGTAATTGAAGATGCTTGTGAAGCTTATATGCAATGTATGTTTGTGTTTGTGTGTGTGTGTGTGTGTGTGTGTGTGTGTGAATCCCGAACGAGCGGACTTAATAGTTTTTACGTGCACTTGGTAATTGTTAAATTGTACACGACGACGATATAATAGTGAAATTAAGTTGCTGTCATGTAAATATAGCTCGGCCCCGTTCACAAAAATCAACTTTATGCTATATCTTCCTACTTATTATTTAACTTTTTCTTTGTTTTTTTATTCGTTTTTTATATATTTTTCGTATTTGTTGGTTGGTTAATATAAAGCAAATTAATTCGAGGCAATACCAGAAGAAGAATTTATGTTCTGCTTACATTATTTGTTGTTTTTATAAATGTAGTGTTTCTAATAAAAGTTTATAAGTTTGTAAAAAATTAAATCCGGTTAGTCCACACAGGTGGGCTCTGTTTATAGTAATGATGAAATTATAGATTAATGGTTTTTATTCTGGTTTCATTTGTTTCTAAATTATTTTTTTAATTTTTTTTTTATTACACAAATGCTTAGTATTTTGTACTTTGTGTTTGAAATAATTGCGAAACATATTTATTAAAATTAATTGCTTAAAATTTCAAGTTGTGAACTAATTAGAAGTTATTAATTCGAAGAATTGTTTTATTTTTCTTATAGAAATACTTTTTAATAAATTTTAATGAAGTATTTTAAAAATTTAAAAAATAAAAATAAATAAATTTGTGAAATTTATGAAAGCAATTTTTTGTTTCAAATATAATTTACCTATTCAAATAATTCAAAAATTGAATTGTTTTTGAAAAACATTTTTTGTATTAATTGATTACTTTACTGTTTTATTAATTACAAATTAATTTTGTCCAATTTAATTTTAAAAAAGTATTTTATTCTTTCATTAATATTAAAGATTGTAAATTTCAATTTTTAAAAACAATTATCACAAAAATTAATATTTGTGAACTGTCAAAAAAGAAATATTTTTTTATTAAATAATTAATTAATGAAAAATATCTTTTTTAATACTTAATTAATTAATTGTGTTAATCTGAATATTTCATTGAATAATAAAACAAAAAACAAACAGAGTAAAATATTTATTATTCATCTATTGAAAATTATTGGCAAAGTTATCAGTTTCACGGACTGAATTATTAAATAAACTTTAAAAAATGTACGTCCTCACATAAAATTTTACATAGAATTAACAAAATACAACGATGAAAAAAAAAAAAACAAATCAAAACAAACAAAATTCGTTATATTTTTTTGTAATTACGTCAAGGTTTGTAGCTTTACCTTTATTTAGTTTAGTTTTTTACACACTACAAAACACAAAACAAAAAAAGAAAAGGAAATCAAAATGTCAAAATGTAATACAACTGTAAGCTAATTATAGGTACATAATGAAAACAAATCGTTTTTGTATATAATATAATAAGCGACCTACCTAAAATTACTAATTCGCCTACACATTTAATTGTTAAATATGTAACAAACATAACAAAGAGAGAAAGTTTCTTCTTAAAAAAAAAATCATAAATTTTAAGCAGTAATTTCATAAATTTCTTGGATGGAAAATGAACTAAAAAATATCCTGAAAAGGAAAAATTATTTTTTTCGTAAAAAACTGTACAGGATGCATGAAATTTATTATTCCTCTAGAACAATAAATAGATATCCTGAAAACAAATATGGTGTTAGTTGATTTTTCAAAATGTCATTTTTACAATAATTTTACAGGGTGAAATTTTTTTTACTAAAAAATAAGCCAAAAGAGAAACAAAATTTTAAGTTTTTTCTTTGAGGAAAATTATAGTCACAAGAACTATTTAGGGTTTTCTTTTCTATTAAAGAATATCTCTGTTATTTTTCCTAGCTTACAATTGCTTATAATTAAATAAAAAAATCAATTTCAGTATTTATGATGAAAATATTAATTGTTTTATTTAGCTTTTTCAGCTTGTCATAATACGAATACAAAAAATAATTACAGTTATTTCTCTAACTATCATTTTTTAAATTAAATATAACTTTTAAAAAATTCCTGTTTAAAATTCTTAACTGCTTTAAAATTCCTTTTTCTTCTTCTATGTACAATGGCAATTTATTGTACTCTAAGATTCTATATAAAAAAGAAACTTTTAATTTTAAACCGCTCCCTTAAAAACTAGAAAAGTTATCATTGTTTTTAATAAAATTAAAATGATAAAAAAATAATTTAGCAATTAAAATAACTCAAAAGTTAAAAGGAAAAACCAAAAATAATTTTTTTGCTACAGAAAACAAAAACCTAAAAAGACAGAAAAAAATTAACATCACCATCTTTATTTACAAGGAAATTTAAATCAAAAATCATTAGTAATTTAATTTTGCAGCTATTATAGTTTTCCAAATTACTTATTGATACCATAAATTTAATTTATTTACCCTGTATAAACAATTTTCTATTTGCTTTTTTAATTAAATTTTAAATGAAGGAAATAAACCAAAAAATCAAAAATCCAAACCTAAAAAAACCCGCAAGAAACGCAATTAATCGAGAAGGGAATTTCCGAAACTCGAAGGAAACTTGAAACCCGAAGAACGTGGGTGGCCAATAAACCACCCTTACCAGAAAATTCGATACGCATATGGTGGTGAAATGCATCCGCACATGCAATAAAGGTATCCACCTATATGTTCTTCGATATACAAAAGAAGAGTGCATCTTTTGGTGGTCCACAAATATCTCCAACGAAAAACTTATTCCGCAATATTTCTGCTCACTTTTGCATAATACCACAATAGACGAACAGCAATAATATTGCAAACGCAATAATCGATGGATTTTATATGCAAATCAAAGACAATTAACACGTCAGCAACTACTTCATATGCATGGCTGCATGTGTGTTCGTGTGTGTGTGTTCGTGTGTGCGTGTGTGCACATGTGGGTAAGTAAAGTTAATAAAATTATTCGCCTTTTGCATATTAGACAATAAATTATTCTTAGGTGAAGCATGAAGCATAAATTATCGAATGACTCCTGAAAACGATTCATTATAATGGCATAGAGTTAGACGATGGTAGTTGTTGGTACACACACACACACATACAGAGCACAACACAGTGAAGACTAAAATTAATATATTTATTTATTTGTTGAACGCATGTGATCACTTTTTAGAGGATCGGCTTTTATAATTTAATTAACCATTGATTTATTCGCAACGTTTCTGGGCTCAGTTGCCGTTTGATCTATTGCTCCGTAATTGATGTCAACAATTGCCTATTTGCTGAAATTATTTTTAATCGATTTGATGTGTTCATTTGCAATATATAAAGGTAAAGTATAGAAATAAAGTTTCAGGTAGTTACTAACTAATAATACGATGCATAAAATATGTTATAAATTTAATAATTTATTAATTGATTATTTGATAATAAATTTATTGAAAGGTTTCTTAATCAAAAATTTATTATTTATAAATAGATTAATTGATTTTAATTTTGTATAGCATGCAATCATTTTTGAAATTAACTGATGTTGCAGTCTTTGTTATTAATTAGGATAAAAGTTTAATTTTATTAATACTTTGTTAATTAGGTAAAGAAGTGTTTAACCTTTATTTGAAGAATAATTATTTTAAAGTAATCACAACAATTAAAAAGTAATGTAGAATTTCATTATTTTGGACAAAATATTGCTCTGCATTAATGTTTCAGGAAAATTTTCATAAATTTGAAAACTTTTCTATAATAAAACATTAAAAATTAACAAAATGTACGCTTGGAATCAAAAGGAGACTTTTTTTAATGATTTTTGTTTATTTTTTTGGATGAGAAATATTATTTATAATTTATTTATAAATTTAAAATTTAAAAAATATATAAAGTATTCATTCAAAAATAACGAACACTTTTTAATCCCTATTTGAATAAAAAAAGATTTTTTTTGTAATTTCTGTGAATCTGAATGGATTATTTATGTAAATTGGGCCCAATAGTTATTTAAAAAAAAATTTAAATAATAATTACTCTAAGAAATATTAAGGTTTTTTAATGAAAATTAAATTACCACTTTTTAATCAAAAGCACTAAGCATTTAAATAAATTTAAAAAATAATTAAAAAATATATTAGGAAATTCACTTTTATTATTCTTCTAAATAAAAAATTAAATTAAACAAAAAATGAAAGATACTTTTTGAATTTAATTAATGTAGGTTAATTAGTGTATAAATTAAGCCGAATTTTAAATTTTACAATGAAACTGTCAAAAGAAACTTACAATAATTTATAAATTAAATAATTTAATTTAATAATATAAAGGCAAAAGTGCTGAATTTATATTTTTTATATTTTGATAAACTTTTATTAATCAGAAAACCAATAAAATTTTAAAATGAAACAGCTAAAACACATAAAAAGGCAAAAATAAACTTCAAGCACTTAAAAGAAGCAAATAAAAAATAAGTGAGTAAATCTGTTACCTTAGCATAATTCAATTAATTGCACGAAAAGTATTAATTACATTACCTTAAACATATAAAGTTTACCTACGATTATTTCGCAATAATTATACAGTTAAACAATTTGCTGGATATATAATTAGAAAATGCGGGCATCAAAAGGCACAATTTAAAAGCAATTGCTTTCAACATTCAACTATTTTTACTATACATTATATTTTCATTAGCGATTTAATTAATTAATTACTCGTTGAAAACTAAATACTAAACTAAATAAATAAATAGTAAATAATTAAAACAAAGTTCAAAGAAAGAATTCTCCCAGAAAATTTTTCTTTTTTGAATTTTTAAAATAAATTTTGAAAATTTAAAAAATCAGTATTTATTACACATTTAAATATATCGTAAATCAATTCAACAAAAATTATAAATCGACACGAATGTAGGTGAATAAATAACGACTTTATTAATGTGCACGCGTAATTTATTATTGACTGTCAACAAGTTGTGTGTTTCTTTGCTAATCTCTTAATTAAGCTTATTAATTATCATTGGTTTGCAAAAGCAGTTTAGCGTTATTCCGCCGTCATTAATCAACGAAACGCACCGCGCCGGATTCGATGAGGCTTATTGTTGGCTAATTTGTTTAAATTTAAGTTTAAGTTTAGGAGAATGCTTTGCATACCTTTTGAAATTTATAAATTCTCTTCTTTGAAATTTGTTATTAAATTTTAATTAATTGCATCATAATTTAAGTAATATTATATAATAAAAAAGCTATTTTTTGCAGCTCCCCCATGATTTGAATTATTTGTTTTATTTTTTTATTTTACAATTTCCTAATGTTTCAAACTATTTAGTATTGCACTTTCCAAATGACCACAGGGAATTACATACCAAACTTATTTTTATTTTTTTCCTGTTCCCTTTTGTAATTTTTCCCAAAAATTTTAAAACTTATAGCATTCAATGAGCAGCATAATTTTTAATGTTTTTTTTATTATTTTAAAAATATTATATTGGTTATAAAGTAAATTTTATAAACTGTTTTTCAATTATAGAATTTAATTAATCTAAACAAGATTACTAAAAAAATATTTAAATTTTAGTTCATAATTTTGTTTTTCAGAATCTTAAAACTGAAAGCGTTAAATAATTTAATTAATTCTAAGTTTATGAATTAAAAAATTAATAGGGAGCAGGAAAAAAAAATTGTTTCCATATAAATCCCTCTGATTACCTGAAAAGTGCAAAATTAAACAGTTAACTTTTTTGGGCCGCATAGGCATAAAAGTAAAAATAAATGGGGGGTACTACATTTACAATTTTTAATCGCACTGTGTGGTGTGTAATTGTTAGTGGATAAATATGCGTCAGTATGTCGTAAAGTGATTCCAAAGTCGTAAAACCTTCCACTTTATACTAACTAACTAACTAAGAAAGTATAAGAAACTAAACATTATTCGCGTATAATTTTTCGCGAATTTGCTCTTTTATACTGTACAAGGCTTGCTCGTCATTAACGACGAGGCTTTATATTAACGAAATACGCATTTCGAAATTTCTAACTACTTTTACGTGAAATAACAGCGGATCAATTTTATAAGAATGCTTCTTTTTAACATTATTTAAACTTACAAGGACTAGATTTTTTTTTATTTTGTGAAAACTGTTTTTTTTTTATGTTTTAATGTTTTATATTTATTTTTAATAAAAAAATTTAAATTCATTAAATATTTTATATTAATTTTTAATAAAAAATTAAATTAATTAAATATTTTATATTTATTTCAAATAAAAAAAAAAACTTTAAATTAATTAAGATTTTCCATTAAAATATTAATAAATTGTCAGAAAAAATAAATTTAAATTTGCAAAAATAAATAAATTATCGTTTTATCAATATAATTATAAAAAAAATATATTTTTAATTAAAAAAATCTAAAAACTGATAGAAATTTTGCATCAAACATAAAGTTAACTAAAAAGTTAACCAAAAAGGAAACTTTTAAAGCGCTCCCTGTGCATCTTTCGCGATGTATACTTAAAGTTTGCTATGGTATAAGCAAATGTGTTCGACTATTCACAACTTAAGTACACACACGCACGCAAATGCACATGCAAACACGTATCCATACATAAATACACGAACACAGACGAATTTTGTAGCTCTGTTTGTGTGCAATGTCGTTACATAGCGGACTCTTTGGTGACGTTTCCGCGTTCGCGCAACTTTTATTGAAGAAGGAGTAACGACATTGCACACACATCGCAATCACTAACATATCTATCTATACGTGAACACACAAACACTTAACGTTTCTTCTCTCCAAGTCCGACACATTTCCAACACTAAAAAGAAAGAGATGCGTTTCGGAATTCGCACCAACTGATTACTATTCATATTCGCAAACATCATAATCTAACTGTAAAACCGATATAGGATGCTATCCATAAAGTGCCCACTAAACACACACACACACATGTAGGTACACACATGGACCCAGAATATACATACATATGGGCATAAACACAGAAAGATCCAGAGGAATAGAGGCATAGAGTGCCTTATTCTCAATAATTCAAACAAGTTTGAAATATATGAAATTTATGAAACTAAACCTATTGAAAGCCAATAACATTGGTCAACATGTTGGATTTGGGTCCTGAATGTGAAATTTTAGTGTATTCTTTGCTATTGATAGGGCAAAAACATTTTTTTTTATTAAAGCTTGCTTTTGAGGAAACCATTTCAAATTTTGGAAATCCTTAAGAAAATTACCGATTTTTTTTCATAATTTTGCTTTTAATTACTGATAGAAATATTTTTGTTTAACTTTAGAGTTTTTTTTTTAAATAATAAAGATATAATAGTCAAATGTAAAAAATAGATATAAAATGGATATTTTTGATTTTCTTTTGTTAGTATGGACTTTCTTATATTAAACCCCAAATGAAGTCACTCAACATATTCTGAATTCCCAGTGTTCGATTTAAATTTAACTATTACTTTATAGAATGTTTAGTCTTTATCAAAATTCAGAAGAAAATATCGCTTATATCATTCCGGTTTTCCGGAAATAATTTTTTAGAGCGCGGTGTCCTGCTTGTAGCGTATGTACAAGAAGTGCCTCATTTATATCAACTTTTCTCAAAAGTCACTCTTTAGATTTTTAAATTTTTACTTTTATTTTAAAGAGAATATTGTTCTTTAACAAAATCAAAAATAAAATTTCATCTACGACTTTTATCTTTCCCGGAAATAAGTTTTAAATACGCTAAGTCCATTGCTATTGTATTTTAAAAGGTTTTGCAGCATATAAATGTTTTTTCATTTTTTTTTAAATTTTTATTAAATTATTTTATAATTAGAATATTGTCAAAATCAAAAATTAAATCATTCATATCTCTACTATCTGAAGTCAAACATCAAAAGTAAAGTTATTAAAATGATTTCATGTTTTAATTTATAACAAAAACTCCGAAAAAAATGCCCTTAGATCAATGCAATCAATCAATGTTGGAAAATTATTGGAAAAAAGTAAAAATCAAATATGTAAATGAAACTATTTGATAATAATATGTGTAATAATAATATTATAAAAGTCCTTCGCTTTCTTTGTGTGTGCGCCGCGTGTTTTAAAAGTCATTTAAAGGTTACCTTCTCTTTGTACATTTACATTACGAAATTAATTACACTTGTTCGATCAATCAAATACAATTTTATTGCTTCTCTTATCATATAACTACTTTAACTACTAACTAGATTAATTTAGTATTAACATAGATATTATTCATTGAGTTTGGTGGTTATGTAGGGTTATCCTTACTGTATTAACCCTTGGCGCAAGAATGTTTTGTTTTTAATTCAAAAACAGAAATTTTAATCTCTATTTTAACTATTTTTGGAGATAAGTCTTTCTTAAATTGAAGAACCTTGGTTAAATTGCATTCAACTGGAAGTTTTTTGTTTTTTTTTTTTTTGTTTCGAAAATAAAAATTAGCTTTGAAAACCAATTTTACAATAAAAATCGGTTTTTAGTTACAATAAAATGATAGGTAATTAATTATAATCAAAATACATGCAAAATTAACCCTAGAAAATCTTTCTTTTAATGTAAAATTAAAAAATTCTTTTTGTCTTAATTTGTGGTTAATAATATCACAAAAAGTTTTATTTTTATTTTTAAAAGCATAAATCAATCTCCAAAGCAGATAAAAACTCAATTAAACTTATGATGATTAATCAGTCAAAGAGTATTTACCAGTAATAATAAACAAATAAACAATAGATAATTAAGTATAGTAGTTTATTAGTGAAACGAAGGGAAGATACGAAGCAATTCGCCATAACTGAAACAATCATCAAGACGCGCAGTTGGGAATAAAAAGGAAGGTATGAACAACGGTGCAACTTCCTTATTAGCCGAGCGTTTTCGGTTTTATTTGCGTGCACATCAAACACACATAAATTAATAATGCAATCACTCGAATAAAAATGCGCAATTCGCCACGCTGAAGAAGGAGAGACGAAGATTCCGAAGAACGAGAGACGAAGAAGAAGGCATCAGCAATGGCAAAAGATGAAAGAGGCAAAGTGATTGTAAGTTTATTATATGTCTGCACATAAGGCATGCATGTACTAGTGTATACATGTGCCTACTCTTACTGTTATATTAATATTAAAAGAATAAAAATCATATCCTACTTTCCCGTTATGTTTTTTCGAGTTTCTTTCTTAACGCTGCGTTCAATTCTGACCTGCAGCAGCAACAGCAGCAACAGCGCCCGCTGTTGTTACACTTAATGCTTAAATTGATACTCTTTTTTCGTTCTGTTTGCACTTAATGAATAGCTAGATGCCGAGCAAAGTGGAAAATATCAAGGTGCAATAAGACACTATGAGATGTGTGGCATTTTAGACCAATAGTGTCGACCGAGAGAGAACTGCAAGGTAAATATTTACAAGGAAAAGTAAAAGTAGGTGGCTTTATGTGTTGGCAAATAATGAGGACAAAAGTGTAAGAAAGAACAAAACGCAATGCAGATTTTCACTATAAGTACGAATCTATTACAGATTTTAAATTATTGTTTCAGATTTTGATCCACTTTTATATTTTCTTTTTGATTTTTAGATTTTGCAAATAATAAAAACCTTCTTTTCGTTTTTTTTTTTTGCTGTTTCGGCAAATCAGAAAAATATCTTAAGGACACAATTTACGGTGTCGAAAGATATAAAACAAAAAGTTGGAATTGTTGGGAAAAATGTGAGGGAAAAAAGTGCCTCTTGGATTTTATTGTCTTCCATAAAATTGCTAATTAAGGTTGGCGCATTTAATTTCTCGCCGTGTATGTGGAAAAATTTCATCATTCGGAGGTCAATATTTTATGAGCTTTTTTTTTCGTCGTTTACTTTGAATGTGATTCACGATTCACGCAAAAGAACTGCTTCTGCTTTGCTTTGCTTCTTCCTAGAAGTCGGTTGATTTTGTTGTTAAAATGTATGGCGTTGATAACTGCTTTTCTCTCTTCTCTTTCTCCTTTTCAATCCGTTTTAAACTTGGCTTTTTCAAACTTTCATCTGTGCACTATATAATTGCTGCTGTCTTATTTGCAGCGTATAAATTATCATCTTATCATTTCTATTATGCAGTCACTCTCTCTCTGCCAACACTTTTGTTATTTGCTGATTGCACAGGGTGATTAAACAATCAGAATTTCATTTTTAATTTTTATTATTACAATTTAAGAAGTTAAATTAAATTTCAAATTAAAAAAAAAAAATTTATTTTATAAATTTATATCAATTTTTGCTTATTTTTATTAAAAATTATAATAAATTTAAAAAAATTAAATTTAATAAATGAAGAATTTACTTAAAAAAATATATCTAAAATTAATTTCATAATTTTTAGTTTTTTCTGGTAATCAATTTTTGCTTATTTTTATTAAAAATTTTAATAAATTTAAAAAAATCAAATTTAATTAATTAAAATTAACTAAAAACATATCTAAAAATAATTTTTAACTATTACAAATTAAAAATTTCATCATAAATAAAATTTATAATAAAAAAATGAAATAAAAAGAAATTATTGAACCTTTATAAGTTAAAAATTTCATCATAAATAAAAAAAATAAAATAAAAAAAGAAGTAAAAGAAAAAGCAACACCCTGTACAGTTTTATTTTATTTTATCTAACAGTGCAATATTCACTATCTTCCGATTCATGTAACACCGGTAACACAACGCAGAGTTGCACCTCGGTGCATCCGTAACAAGCTCCTCATCTCGCGCAAAATGTCATTTGCATTAACATCTCCATAAATATAACGCACAGCGATGCATTTGTTATTACTTACAGCCTTACAGCCGTTCGTAACAACGGCAAAGTTGCATTTAACGCGTTTTACATAAATAATTTATAGTTTCAATTAAAGCAATCTCTTCGTATCCGAAAGCGAAGTTGAAGCAGAAGCAGCAGCAGCAGCAGAAGCAGAAGTCGAAGCGAAAAACAGCGGAAAAAACAAAGATTTCATTTCATCGCACTCTTTCCTACATTGCACGCCACGAAGGGGGTAAGAGACGAGTTGAAAGAGGGCGCCGAGTAAAAGTTTATTTAAAAATCGTTTCACGTAAGTTTTGCCCCGGCAGCAGAGTGAAGAGCAGTAGCAGCAGAAGCCGGAGCAGCCGAAGCAGCGGAAAAGCAACGGGTGAGCGCCGGCGGAGGAAGAGGAGAGGCGCAGTGGATGGAGCACAGGAGGAATTTAGCGAGAATGGAGAAGTCGACGCAAACATTATCTCATTTGCATGCAGATGAGGTGTCGTAGTTACTCGGTTCCGGGGCCTACCGGAATTAAATCCGATAAAATGCCCTGCCCGGCGCCTTCGCAAGCCTTCGCTCTCTCCATGCAGTACGTAGTAGTAGTGGTAGTACTACGGCCTGTGCCGTCTCCCTACCACCACCACCAGCAGAGACAGCCTTGCAGCAGCGCTGCTGTACTGAAAATACAGACCGATGTTGTGTTGCGAGCGGAACAGCTTGTGCTGGGGGCCCTAGCTCGATGTTTCTTCGCTCAATTATAAATTTCCTAAAGGCCGCCGACTCGATTTAAGTGCTTGCCATTAATTGGATCACTATGAATTAGTTAATTAATTATCTATTGATATTTTTCATTGTTTTTTTTTTCAGTTCATGCAAAAAGTTTTTTTTTTAATTTTAAAAAGCGTTTTTAATTTTAATTAATTAAAATTCTAAAATTAAAAAAAAAAATTGTTTGTTGATAACTAATAATAATTATATCACTTAGGACCAATTAGAATTTCCATTAATTACAGATTTGGTTTGAATTGTAAATTACTCGACTAAAAAGTAGCAGTAGATTTATCAGTAGCGAGATTAATTGGATTACGATAAATTAGTTAATTAATTACGTGGTTAATCTGTTACATAGCTGTTGCTTTATTTATAAGCTTTCAGATTTTTTCTTTCGAAGCATTAAAAGTACGTAACGCATAGTAAACATAACTGAATCAGTGTAAAAATGTGCGTGTTTATGTGTGTATATGAAATAGTCAAGTCAAGTATTTCATTAAAGTGCGTGTTAGATTATTATAATGTGTAATTGGCTCGGACAAGTTCTGTCGTATCGCTGTAATAATATCAAAAGCGTTAATGCGCGCGCCTTTATCTGATTAAACGCATTAATTAATCCGACGAGCGGACGAGTGACAGACAAATACCCGCTACTTATTTATTGTAATTATTATTGGCACATGATGCAGTGCTAGCGGATTAATTTGTAATTGCTGTTTTGGTTTTACTGTATTTTACACTTTTGCATGTTGAAAGAAAAAATATTTAGTTGATTGTTTTTTTTTTTTTGGAGAATAAGTAAAGTATGGAGTTTTATTGCCTTTTAAAAACAATTTTTTTAAATTATATTGTTATTGTAACATATTTTTCTTTAAGTGCTTTTAAAATTGAAAGAGTTTATTTAAATTAATATGTGGGTTGGATAATAAGTAACACAACATACATATTAATAGGTTGTAAATTTTATTAATTGTTTTTTTAATTTTACGAGAGACCGTAAAAAACATTTTATATATTTTTTCAACCAATGAATAATTATTTAAATGATGTTTTTTTATTTAATGATTTTTCTATGGTTAAAATGCATTTTTTTAAATTTATTTCATTTTGCTTAAAGGAGTTATTTTTTCACTATGCTCATTTTAAAGTTTAATTAGTATTAATTGACTTTCTTTTTTCTTTGAAGATTTATCATTCAAAAATGAATAAATGATTTACTGTTAAAAATTGTTTAAAATTTGTTATAATTTATTTTTATGCAATTTTATATTCTTTAAATGTTTAAAAAATTTACCTTTCTTAATGCTTTATAAATTTAAAGCTATTTAAAAATTATTAAAATAGTATTTAATCAGCTAAACAACTAAATTACTCTCTTCAATATTAATTTTTATTTTTATACAATACAAAAAATCATAATAAGACTAAAAATTTATAGCTTAAGTAAGGAAGTTTATTATGTAAATCCGAAAAATAAAGCACCAATAGTAATAACAAATAAAACAAAATTAAATTTACAAACCTTTTATGATATTTTATAAAGGGTGCCTTTTTACAACATTTTCAAAATTAAAGTTTTTCCCTTTTTAATCAATTAAATGATTTAAATTTATTAGAATTTAATTTTCTTTATTTACATAAAATTAATCGGCTAATTCACTGATGTCATTATATTAATATTTAATTTTCAAATAAATAAAAAAAACAAAAAACACTTAAAAACTTAAAAAAGAAAACCAAAAATGAAATACCAAAAGATTAATAGTAAAGAGTGCCTTTTAGCATTATATTAAATTAATTTTTTTCTTTTTTATTATTGATAAATTAAAAATTTATTACGATAGTATTTTTCTTACTAAAATTAATCAGCTAATTCCCAGTCATGATCATTCATTCAAATTAAAAATAAATCCAAAAATCAAAAAAATATCAAAACCCCCAAAAAAGGAAATTTAAACTTGAAATAAAAGAAACAGCGAACAATATTTAATGGAAACATTCCAAGCATAAGTACATTGAGTTATAATAAGACTTATTAGGTGGTATCGTAGGCAGTAGGCAGTTTAAAGAGTTCCGGTTGTTGAAAGTGGCCGAGCAGGCAGGCAGGCAGGCAAGCAGGCGGGCGGGCAGGCAGAAAAGCAAGCAGACGGGCAAGCAAGCAAGCAATGAGCAGTGTTGTGTCGTTATAGGTATCTGTTCCAGAACGAACAGAAAAGCAGATGTGGGGCTCGTGCCGTTTGAGGATCACCTGGTCCTCCTGTTCTTCGTGGTGCCCCAGGTGAGGAACACCTGCTGCTGTTGCCGCTGTCGCTGCCGCTGCTTCTGCTGTTATATGCCACCACACATTTTATCACTGCCGCACCACTTTCACACTTATTCGCCAGCGAACCGTAATGCTATTTGGATATATTTAGAACAATAGCCGCCATTCATTTCAATTTCAAACAGCGCGCCCGCTCGCCGCTCGAAAAGACCCCTCCGGCTTATCGCAATCTAAATATGAACAAATTAATAAACACCCTTTTGTTGTTTTTTTTTTGTTCTTCTTTTACTTCTTCTTTTTTTTATTATATGTTGTATAATTTAAATTAAATTTTATAACAGCTTTTATTAGATAAATTTTTGTAATTGCTGTCAGCATTTACGGCTGATATATTTTTGATTTTTTTTTAATAAAAAGTAAATTTTAACTAAACAATTCTTGGAGTTTCTAAAGTAAAATTTACACTTAAATTAAGAAAAAAGTGTTAATGATAACCCCTTCAAGTTTAGGGTCATTAGAAAGCTTAATCAAGCAAAATTTGGATTATTTTCAGTAAAAAGTAAGGCAATTTTCCATAAAACATCAGTTAAAATAAATCCTTAAAAAATACAAAGATTGATTTATTTACAAAACTGATGAACTAATTTAAATAATTTTTCACGTAATTGTAGAGAATTGAATTGCCTTTGAATATTTATTACAAGTTTTTAATAATTGCTGTAATGCAATTTTATATGAATATTTTTTAATGGGTTTAAATTGTTTTTAAACAAAAAAAAAATGAAAAATGTATTATTAATATCAATAACAGATTAAATTATCTTTAAAATGACACCAAAATTGTTAAAGTATCTTAATTAGTTCAAACGTAATTACTTATTTTGTGACTAATATGCTATTGGGCGCTTTGCAACAAAAAGTCCTCATAGTAATTTGTTTATAAAATCAAAATTAATAAACAGATCTTAACGATTTTCTCACTAAATTATTGCTAATTAGATTCCCTTTAATTATCATTAACAAGTTTTAAATTTAAACAATTTTCTGATTTTATACAGGGGGATTTCTCTAGGGGTAGTACTAACGTTAATAACCGGCGTTACCGCTCTCGCCATTCGACGTAGTAGCGCACTAAACGGGCCCAAACATCGACAGCGCAACGTTGGCGACACTCGCGACCGGACTATAAGCAGAGCGCGATGTTCAGTGGTCGAGACCGAGTGCTGGCGAGTTTAACGTTAGCGCGTAACGTACCTGTCGGCTTGACTCTTAGTCATAATTTTGTTATTGCGTTACAAACTATAATTTTGTTTTTAAATTGGAAAATATTCACATAAAATATTTTTTTCTTAACAATTCTTAGGTATTATCCATATGTGTGATATATCAAATGAAAGAACATTTAAAGGACTATAAATATAAATTATTTTAATTAAATTTTTTTTTTCTTTTATAACTATTATATCGAAAATCTTCCACAACCTAAAATATTTTTAACTATAGTTATCTTAGACAGTTATATGAATATAAAGAAAAAAATAAAATATATTAAATAGTTAATTCACAATCTTGCTTTAAATTCTAATGGCCCACCCTGTATGAAAAAAGAAAGAATAAAAGTTTTAAGAAAGCATTTGATGAGAGAAGCTATATCGAATAAAAATCAAACATTTTGCTTTGCGCAACAACGTTTCACTTTGCTTATTCTTTCTACAGTATGTAGGTTTGCTGTATATGTATAGACTTATATGCATTACATAAATCATAAAAAAAAATCGGTGACATAATAGCGTAAATCAGTGTATAACAATAAAACTGCTTCGACTGTTGTTGTTGTTGTTGGTTGATCATTCAATCCGAATGCACAGAGAGTTGTAATTATATAATTTATTGCTTCTAAATCCTGTTTAGAGTGCAGCCAATGTGTAATTTCTAATTATCGCGTGTGGAAAGTTTAAATCTTTTTTATTCGTTCTGTACTCTTACAAAACGCTCTTAAAGTTTACCATTTCTAATTGATGTTTTTCTCAAGGAAATCATTTTTTTTTACAATTTGTAATTACATATTTTATTGGTGCTTTATTATCCTACAGAAATCGTATTATGCAAATGCTTTCAATTGTAATTTAAATTAATTTAATTTAGAAACTTACAAAATTCAAAGGGATCCATTGAAAAATAACAAATCGTTGAAACTGCTACTGAATCTTCAAGTATTTCGTTTAGCATGAATTTTACGGGTAATTTCAGTGACAAGTTCTCAACATTTGGACATTTGGATATATTGTGTAAAGAAACGAGCACAATGGAAAACATCTGAACATTTGTATCGAGCAATTGAAACGTTGTGACAACCTTGTGCCCCCCGCGGCTTCCGTAAACGACCACCACCCCCTACGAAAAAGTAGTGGCCGCACTTGCCGGGACCTTCCAACGCTTCCACGTAACACCTATTTAGTCATCACTTGTCAAAACCGATGCGGGGACAAAGCGTTCGCTTCGTGGAACGTTACCGCCAATAAATTCCAACCGAACAAGCCACAGCCGGAGATAAAAAATTTTCATTTTTCTAATGAAAAACCTCTGTATCTGTAAAGATGCGACCGTCCAAGTCCGAGAAGATGGAAGCACAGATTAGGTTTCTCCAAAGAGGGCCTTTTTTATGAATGAGACCTGTCCCCGGATGTAGTTATGATATATTTACATAAACTGAAAGTTTGGTAGATCCATCAAGAAGAAGAAGAAGAGATTAATAGTGGGCATCTGGTCTCTCCAGTTTTTTCTCCATTTTTTTTTGTACAATTTCTAGTCCTATTGCGGTCGTATGAAAAGTTGAAAAGTTTATCGTCATGCAAGCACCCTCTGGAGCCACCAACCAAGAGCGGGCAATTGTTACAAAATAGTTTATTGCAAATTGAAAAAGTTACGATGCATATAAATTAGCATTTAGCGCGCAATAATATAAATAATGAGTGCGCATTAAGAGCGGTTTCGCGCTTCGTTTTCAAGTGCGGCGCGGTTGGTTTTTGTTAAAAGTCGCGCGTCGCACTATTATTGCCACCAAGACCTCCCGAAGATGACCGCAAGATTATAAATATTCTCTGACCGGTATTACTATACATGCGAGCACGCACACACATGCAGAAGTACAGGGATACATGTATATGCATACGTTTTTATAAGAAAGCAGTATCTTCGATGTCCTTCTCTTCTTCTTCTTATTCTGCTTCTTCGTCTTCTTCTTCTTCTTCTGCTGGGCTCTTTTATAGTTGTTCGTTTGCATTGTGTGCCGGGAAAGAAGAAGCGCGACCAACAAGAAGCCTCTACCTTTTCATTCCTGGAATCTTTTAATGGACCTGATTCACAGACTTTAAGTAGTTCTTCCGAAATATTTTCGACCTCCTCCATTATTATATACATATTATTTGTATCGGGCCCTTTTTTTTACTCTCTTTTTTCCGTTTTTTTTTTTTTTGTGTGGAAATCTTTTGTTCCCAAGTAGTTTTTTCCAGTTTCTTTTCTTTTTATTTTACTTTTTTATTGAAAAATATAATTTAAAAATTATGAAGGAAGTAAAATATGTTTATAAGTACTGAATTAATTGTTTTAATTGATGAAGACTGATAAAATTAATTTTTATTTTTTTAATAATTTAAAATGTATTAATTAAACAAAATTCAAAGAAAAAAATCAAAGAAAATAAGAAAAATGATAATTTTTAACAAAAAAACCACTGAAATCACCGACAATAAATCGGAATTTAAACATTTCTCAAATTTTTTTGTCCCATTCGAGATTTAAATGATTAAAATTTTTAATTACATCTTTAAGATCTGTTAAATTAAAGTTTTATAAATGAAAACAACAATTTTAATGAAATTATTTAAATAAATTGCAAAAATATAAAATTTCTAAAAATAAAATAAAATTTCAGATGAAAATCAACTGAATTCATAAAAAAAAGACATTATTGTTATTAAAATGAAAGTTATGTCAAAAATTTAATCGTCCAATTCATATCCTGGATAATAGGTCCAGGTAATAATTAAAAAAATAATAATTACTACTAAAAGGTTTGCTAATTAAACCTGTCGCTAAAAAAGCCAGAATCAAAATATTTAAACAAAATATGTCAAAAAAAGCGAGAAAAGCAACTATAAAAAAAACCCAGAAGAAAATCGAAAGAGATCCAAGTCAAATTGGACATTGTCTTCATTCAAATTTGTGCGGCTTTTCTATGCTATACGTAGAGAAATTCATTCTTTTGCTGGAAACTTATTCTCTTTTCTCCACTCTACATACAGAGAAAAAAGCAGCCAGCTAAGAAGATGCAGCAGCAGCAGCAGCAGCAGAAGCAGCAAAAGAGGGCACAAAGGAAAGACGTTGAAAAAAAAGAGAAAAATGAAAGAAGGAAAAGAAAAGAAAAGAAAAGAAAAGAAAAAAAATCATTCTCATCTGTACTCCTACATCCAAATGCGTAACATTTTTTTTATTCCTACCGCCGACCGAAAGAAGAGGGACGTGAGAAACGATCTGAAGGGATTTCAGGGCCTTAAACATTTCGTACACCTGTAAATTCGTGCTCAATAATGGATACCAACTAATAACTCGTGGGAAATCAATTTCACTACCTGCAAATCAACCCTTCGTGTAATACGCAATAAAATATTTAATTGTACCGCCGCTCGCACTGTGCTCCTCTAAGTTGTTGTACAATTTTGCCTGTATTATAATATTACAGTACCAACTATGCAAATGTACGAGTAGTAGAGTCAAATCAAATATTTGCATGCAAAGTTTCAAAAGGGCGAAAAGCAGCAATAATTGATTTTATCTTTCATTTTTTTCTATTTTGCTGCTGTTGTTGTTTGTTGTTTGTTGTGGAAAAGTTGAACGGAAAGTGGATGCTGTGATTGTTGGTGGCGCAGTTTTGGGTTCACCGTACAAAATTGCCACTATATTCAGAGGACGACCCTTATGCCTTTCAATGCGCTCAATGGAGATCATCATCCCCTTAAGGGGGTGCCGGAATACACAGATTACTGCGGAATGCGTCCAAATTTAGTTACATTGTTGCCAATTCATTTGGAGCTGCTTTTAAATGCGAGGGTCGGTCATGGTTCAACCAGATACTATCTATTCAGATATCATTATTATTTTGTAACTTTTCCCTCCTTAGAAATAAAATTTATTTATTTGAGTTTATTTGAATTTTTTTTTTCAATTTTTTTTTCTAAAATTTCGTTGGTCAACAAGATTGTAACCTTTTTTATCATAAGAAAACTTATCACTTCTCAAATTTTGAATATTCAGAAGGCATCAAACAATAATATATCAATGAAAACAAATTGGCACATCAGGTATTCTTGTGATATCATACTATGGTTACCATGAAAAAAAAAGATGTTTTCCTCAAAAATCAAGCAAGTTATGGAAAATTTGATAAATTATTTAGATATTATTTTAAAATATCTATTAGGAACAATTGTTTCTTTTTTTCTATCTCAAATAGTTTCCTTGGAATCAATTATCAAAATTTGTTCTATTCCAAAAAAATTTCTTAGACTTAGAATGAATTCGTCGATTTTTTCTGGATAATTCAGGATCCAGGACACATATCGGATTTTTGTAAACGGATACAAGTTGGGCGTAAAATTCTGCCCATTTTTGTCCATTTCACTTAATCTCTATCTTTAAAACTGTAGAAGTTATCCATATACGAGTACAAGTTGAAAAAATGAATCTATAACAGTAACAAGAAACTGGAAGTGACTGGTACAAAATAAATATTTTTTTAATAGGCCAACAAACAACATAACCAATACAAATTAGATGTGACTAATGCATTGTTTATCAGTGCTATCTTTTCTTTTACCAAAAAATTACATTTTTTTTAACAAAAAGTGGCCTTAGAATTGAAAGGATAAAAAAAGTCAAACAATTTGAGGATTTCTATTTAAAAAACAAAAGTTGCCTTTTCCGGTAAACCCGGAAGTGGTACAAAATTGAAATTTAGAACAGTTAATCCAAAATGTTGTGTAATTCAAATGTATAAATTTTAATTAAATTTAATTGACTAATAAAGAAACGAAAGGGATGATTCTCATTTTGTTGTCACCTTGGATAATATAGAAAACATGCAAAATATATTACTTAAAATTAAATTTGAAAGAGAAACCTGTGGTAGCAAATGTCAAATGACGAATTTGCTCGTTAAAAATGTCGTAAAATACTGCTTTATTAAAGAAACAAATATAAAATAAATAATAATTACAAAAAAAATTACACTTAACTAAACTTTTTCCCAAAAATTTCAACCCAGCAATTTTTAATCACTTTCAAAGTTCCAAACTACAAAAGAACCATAGATAAGACTTTAAGATAAGATTTATAATAATAATA
>JASKGO010005630.1:0-23138 GCA_030556065.1 Holobus sp. GC000080
TTAGATATTCACATAATGCTAAATAACTCAAGCATATTCTTGACATTACGTATGCATAATATTTATAATCACTGAACAACGAAAGAAAAAACATTTTAAAGGATAATCCATAAATATTCATTAGAGAGAATTCGGGGCGGATTGCAAAGGGAGAAATATGAATTTAAATACGCCACGTCTGTTAAATCGCCCTCTAATTCTTCTTCCCATTCTCCAAGCATCATTGTTACTTTATCATAACGCATTTGTAAGTAGTTACAACAAACAATAACAACGCAGCGCACCCCTATCGAAACGCTTTATACCCCGACCGAGTATCCATGACAGTTAATGCGCGCTGGAGGAAGAAAAAAGGAACGCGACCCCCTTTGCACAGGAAGTGCCTTCTGTATAGTATTTATATTTTCATAGTGTTGAATCATTATCACTATCATTCGATCCATCATATCTGAAAGTGTCGCCGGCGTTTTTCGAGGGTGTTACATAAAGTTGGGGTTAAGTGCAACACAAACGAGAGTCATCATCACTTCTCTATTCATCGCGATTATTAACACTTAGTTATTATGCGTCGCAGCGAATTAAGTTTCCCAACTTATAAATGCCCGTGGCAGCGACTTCGAAAAACCGAAATTCACGCTGATGATGCAGTAGTCCCCTCGGCCGTGCCCGATCCGTGCTCGCCATAAATCTGCGACACATATTCCGCCGAAGAAGTGGTGGAGATAGTCGGGCCAACATTTGTTATTGTGTCACTACATTGACGGCTAACCAATTCTACAAAATGCGCGGCAATATGTCTCCTACTCAGACTACCGTAAAAACATATTAAGAAAGATTAATCCCGAGCGGAATAAATCTTCGCTTCGACATACAGCGTATAGACACGCTGCTGCTGTTGCTGCTGCTGGGGGTTGAGGACGACGAGAAATGACGGGCGCCCTTAATAAAGCACTCGAAAACTTTTACGATCATCCACACAAAGTATATTAATAATTTCCACAAACGACCTCTTTGTTGGGCCCATAATGGCGACCGTTACGCGCACATTGTTTGTCGCTGAAGGAACATAGGTACTTTGTTTATGACCTCAAAGAACTTGCTGATTACGGTCCAGTGGACTTTTTTAGCTTCTAATGTGTTACACGCATTGTAACAGCTTCGGTCGGAAGAAAAAAGCTGTTATTGTTTGCATTAGACAACATGCAAGGAGAGAGAATAAAAAAAAATAAGAAGAGACTATAATACATAAAGAAGAGAAGATTCCCCCGAACAAGATGTGCATTTCGAAAGAAAACAGTTGGGCATCACGTACGCTTCGGTGCCGCCGATCATCGGATCGTTTTCACGTGGCGGAGGTCTGCAGGTACGCCCAAGCGATACCGCATTGTCGATAATTATATCCTAAGCTAGAAAGGAGGCGGTTAGTTGTCACCCCTAGTGTCGCTTTCTTTGCCCAACAATCGCTAAGTACCTTTTAAAGACGCATATCTATGCCTCAGAGAAGCCGCCCAGCAATAGAAACGCATACATTTCGCACCAATCCTCCAGAAACTCGTGCGGTCCAATAAATATTACTTATGCGTAGGCGAATATTGTTCCGAATGGGTCCTGGGACACCGTTCGACGATGCCCAATGGATAATGAAGCATGAAACAATCGGGCGAACGCTTGCCAGAGCTGCAGTTCTTTGTTTGGCTGGGAAATCTAGACGCGTGGCCGAACATTGTTTATGTTATTAAGAATAACTATAAAAAGAGTGGCGCATTTGAGTCGTGTCGAATGATATTACAACATAATTTGACGGGGATCTCTGCGAGTAATGATTGCAGCAGCCAGTTGACGGTCATAATGTTAATATCCGCGACACGCGACCGACACGTGTCTTTTGACATCTACATTTAACGAACTCACTACCCTTAAATAACGGCCACGCTGCTAGCTGCCACGCCGCTCGCGACACTATCGGCGACATTTTAATATCGACATCAAACGAATTCGAACATCTAAGTACACTTGAGCCCTGAGCAGTGCAACCCTCAGAAGTACCTGTAGCTACAAGTGCTAAAATTACAACTTCAATTCAATCAATGCGGACAGGAATGCCCTTAAAAGACAATATCTGTAGTTTGCCGTATGTACGTACATACGATACAAGAAAAAAGTCAACCCCTGAATGAAATTCGCCGACAGAATGTTTCAGCAATACGTGGAGACTATATAGTAATAGAGAGTAACATCGATGTCGTCTCCTTAGCTTGGGGAGATAAAAAACATCCGAGTTAGTTACACTCGAAGTGACTCAATGATGGCCGCGATCGCTTGCGGCTGTTTTGCATGTCTTTTGCGGACGAGCGTCGCTTTATTTCCTGTCTCCACTCGTTCCGCGATGATAATTCCTACAGCAAAAGTTTTCCTTGCATCAATTTTTCGAAACGACAAAGGACGAACGTTAAATGTAGCCAGGAGTCAGGGAATCAGCATGGAATCGAATGATGTCCGCAGTATGTGTGTGTGTGCGTGCGTGTGTGTGATAATCTCGCCCCTGCTGCCGAAGCAGTGTATCTCTGGAGTGCACTAGAATATCATTACATTATGGTACCAGCTGATAACTGCCGTCGCGTAATCACTTTATAAAACAATTTGTCTGGTCGGTGATGCGTACTTATTGTGTTGCAGCTCTATTAATATTTGTATCTCTGTGGGCCTTTTCTCAGCATGTTGCCTACGGAATAATTTCATTACCTCTTGCTATACAAATCACTACTTAAAGTGATTACGCAGAAAGCTGCGGTCTCTGTGTGTTTCGTAATAGTTTTTCCACCCGTTTGTTGCCTGCCTACGTATAGGGAAAACCATTTCTCTTATCAGATCTTGATTTATGAAATTGCTCTTCGCATATGGATCTACTATATACCATATACGCAAACTGCGCGAAATGCTTTTATTGCATAACCACATTGATGTGCTGCATGTAAAGGATAACATTTGCAGTAGTAAGTTGCTGCTGGTGCTGTTGGTCCAGGCCCAACACGTGTCGAACATTACGTGCAAACTTTGAATGGTGAATCCCTAGCTCTTCGGATCGGTTAAACATATTTCACCGCAAATTGTGCAGTCATTTGCAGGATAACAATGACATTAAGGACGTGATGGGCCATAGAATACGGAATTCGCCCTGTGCATGACGTTACCGGGAAAATCCGCAAAACGGAAACCATACAGTGCGGGCGCGCAGCCTAATGGCCCAAAACTAAACTTGCCATTTACGCAGGACATGTAAAAAGGGCCTCCGGTGACCCTCCCTGCCCCTCATCGCCCCTCATTGTGACTCGTCGCCACAATAGCAACGACAACAACCAAACAATATAATAATAGAAAATTCAGAACGAGCCAGACATTATTTTTTCTCCCAAAGTAATTATTCTGTGTTTCCACTTTATGGATGGTTTATTTTGCCTCCTATGGTTTTTTAAAATGAACACACACACACACACTCATACTAATGCACGTATTTGCCTTTATGTTCAACCCCCGGTACCAACCAAATAACAAAACAGCTCCTTTGTGGTTACTTTTCAGCTCTTTGTGTGCATTATGAATACCTATGCCCTTATTACGCGCTCTCCCATTTTTCATCATTGTTTTTTCCAAAGCGCACACTATGCGCTGCTTGATGAAAAAAAACGGAGCTTTCGAGTCCTGGCACTGGCAAAATTGGAAAGGGAACATAAAGAATTTGCAATTACACGAAACTATTAATCAAGGACGTTTCCAGAGCGTAAATCAATCCGCATTAGACTTTTCACACTCAGTGGCCGAGTGGAATTCGCATGAATCCAGGACCACTCACCACTCCGGAATCCCGGAATGTAACTGCGCTGCCACTAAATCTCAAGAGTGTGCACACTAATTTAACAAACATCTATCCAAAATCCAACGTGTATGCTTTGCTCCTTCTAAATTCTAAATTGTCCTGTCCTATGAACTTTTCTAGTGATAAAACGATCGCCATCGGAACAGATCCGCACATTATATGCGGAGCGTGCGAAACGTACGCGGGGGGCCAAACATATAGAGATGGCAGCTTTGGAAAATATGAGTTTTAATCCGATCCGATGCACACAACTTCGCTTCCGGTCTGTATCATCACGCACACGTGGCGCCCTCGCTCATTTCCGGTGGCCACATTGTGCGAGCCAGCCGTATCATCTGCATATCAGATGGTGAAAAGTATAGCAACAACCCTTAAAAATGCGCTCCTTAAAATGATAAATTACGAATTGCCAGAGCAGCGAGCAAAGGAATAGAAAAGAGACGCCGAATGTGTGCAATCTCATTGATATGCCTAAACTCGTGGGTGCGTTTCTCGATGAGAACAAGTGCAGAGAGGTCTGCGTATATATAGAGTTAGGGGAGGAAGTCGCATCGCAAGCTGGCATTTTGCGAGAGGGTCTGTCACGATATCCACAGTTCCGGATTATACTTTAATTGATTCGGGCACGCAGACGGTGGTTGCTCGCGCGTGAATAACTATCATTGTTGCCATCTAAATGTATCCCTAATCATTACCATTCCGTCCTTAGTTTTCTCCTTAATTGCCACATCTTTTATTGGTCCTTCTAAGGACCCAGCAAATTATATATATTTTTTTGTAAAACATGCTGTGCTTAGAGACACGATCATTAACATGAAAGTCGTTATGTGGATGGTTTTGAATGAGCGTATCAAAAGCACAGGATAATGCGATCTTTGATTATACACATAGGCTTTATAACATGAATGGGCTTCCTTTTAAATGGATTCGATTAAAATGCACATGTGAATTACAAATATGAAATGTATGGTGTATATGCTGCTGAATGCAGACAAAAACGGGGAGGCTATAACACCCCTTATCGGACTCGAAATTCGATTAGCGCAAACGGAATTAAAACAATCCAGTTATTTTCGAGCCTCCCCTGATGGCGTGCAGCAGCATCACAAGCTAAAATCCGTTGCCGAGTTTTTTGGTGCAGAAAAAAATGCGGAACAACTGTATAACATCATATTAAAAGTGGAATAGTTATCAACGACGAGGAAAAACCCATTGGCATCCATTCAAATCCGTTAGCGAATTTTCGCACTGCTTATAGTCTCTGGCTCCGCTTGTGGAAAAACATACAGTTGCAACTATTTAATGCATATACTCGGTACGAATATATCAGAGGACGTTTTTGCACGTTCGGTAAAATGATGTAAACTCTTGCAGCAGGCAAGGGATGATTTGGACATGTGCATTATCTATGCTAGGGGTTGCGCTCCGCCCTGTGCCGGCTAGTCGCCAATATGCAGTGGTGCGTTAGTAACAAACCACCCTTGCGTATACGCCCCGACAGAAACTGGTACTTTTATTCACGAAAATTTAATATGCTCCGTGCTCCATATCTGCTCATCATCTAATCAGGAACAAGAGGCGGATAATTCAGCAGTGTTCAGCTTTAATTTGCACAAACACTCAAATAGTTTGTAAAGTGTTTTCCAATTTGTATAATATATTTTTTTTTATTTTGTTGCATTTGGAAGATCATAAGTTTAATAGGGACTGATATCCGAACCGAATGGTTTACAATCTTATGCGAGCGTTTACATTTCGCATCCGAGGGCGGATAATAAATCCGGGACTCGTTCCGGGAAAGCTTCCAATATATTCTCGTCGGCGTTTATCCTGCCTGAGATTGTCCGGTTCGTCCAGATTAAGCTAGAAATTGACCTGATCGAACCGTCCCTCATTCACACACCGTTGCCCAAATCGCCTGTCACACTCGTCCTCCGTCCTGGCGATAGCATATTGGATCACCGATTCGAACTGATTGACTGCACTTATACATCGACGCTTTATTAACATCTTGCATATCACCAGCCCCGAAACGCGCCCGCTCAACGGTAATCCAATAACGGACAGCACAGCGCTCGTCAAAGCCATAAAACCGATTGATATCAGAACGAAACATGAATTCATTAGCAAATCGAAACTTTTTTTTTTCTCTCCAAGCAAAAAACATCACTAAGGAACAAGAGCAGAAAGAATAACACAGGGGATGTGAACATGTTGAAAATCGCAGTGAGACTGCATCCCAATTTAGTCGTGAAACCTTATATAGTGTTGCCGAATTTCGTGGCCCACTTAACTAGAAAACCTAACGCCACACTAATGCAAAATTACACGCTTTAAGTTAGCAAGCCGTGAAACCGGTATTAAGCGGTTCCGTGCATGGACGCTTCGATGACGACGCTGTAGCACGTCGGCTCTTCTCCTCTTCATCGTGCCGTTCTTCGAAGAGAGAAGAGAGCACGAGAAAAATCAGATAAACGATCGCAGCACATCTTTACCCAACATATAGTATACCAACGTTTCTCGCTAGTCGCTGATAAATTAAGAAAGGAAAACGTAGGTATATACACGTGGGCGGTGGATGTAGGTGGATGACGACGACGTCCTCCTTTTTCCCTTTCGTCGCTAAAATCGTCGATGCGATATGCACACGCCTCAGTGTGCAGGATAACGAGACCTAGACGACAAATCAAGCCAACGCAAAATATTGCTGCGAACGTTTTAAGTTGTATGAGGCGCCTCGGCGAAAGCCAGAAAGAGATAGTACGTGCAAAAGAAAAAGAAAAAAACCGATAGAAATTCATACAGAACATAATGCGAGCGGGAAAATGATATTAGGTACGGTGAGGTATATGGGCGCACACGGAAAAAGGAGAAATATACGCACAAAATTGAATCTCTATATAGATTGCGGTCGGAAAGCGGGCACGCATATTGGCGCAACCAGAATGGGAAGAAGATGTGGTGAAGTGCATCATTTTATTGTGAAAATCTATTTCGACGCATCTGCCTCGGTTATAACCTCCATTGTCTACCTCTTCTTCTTATTCTGCTTATCTCCGCTTCCGTCCCTCGATCATTTCCGCCGAATGCACTTGAAAACTGGCAAAGCCGTGTGGTTTACTACGTTCGCTTCAGACTTTCCGTCCGATATCTATCTATTATCTCGTTCCTATGTATCGTCTGCCTATATACATGCAGTACATTCATCGATCCTTCCAAGACCATTGTTACACATTTTATATTACGAGCATCAAAAGTAAAAGTAAAAAAAAAAAAAACTGTATAGTGTATAGGAGAGGAGATATAAAGTCACAAAAACATTAATCCCACCAGCGGTAATAAACCTTTTCCAATATAGAAACACTCTCCATTGTCCTTTCTGTTCTTTTACGTATTTTTCTTCTGCTTCTTCAAAGCTTCGCCGCTCGAAAGGGTTGCTTAATTTAATAAGAGAGCGCCGAGCGAGTCTTCTGATGACGACGGTGTGTATACACATTTCGTTTTGATTTACTAATAATAAAGCAACGGCGGTAACAGCCACCAACAGCATAGCAGTAGCAACAACAACAACAACGGAGCCCAGAGAAAATGCTCGTGCTTGTTAGCGAAATAACAAATCCTTAAAAGCAACCCCCGACATTATTTTCCTTAACGTTCCGCTAGAATTATTTCGTGGACAAGGAGCGCTATTGAGGAGCCAAGAAGAAAATTAATGAGTTCTACTTCAATCTCTTGCCGCGCAATATCCACCAACATTTGCCACACCAACGTTTTTCAATGAGAACAACTCATCCCCCCATTCACTATACACTGCCGTTTTAATCATTTTTCGACAATGTTTTGATTTTGTTAACAAACTCTCTTAAATGTTTTGTTTTAGCTAAAAGTTTTCTGCAATTATTTCAGTTAGTTATTGTAATTTCAGTTTGGAACTCTATTTTCATTTCAATGCTTTTAAGTAATATAAAATTCAAAAGAATGCTGCAATTTTCTCTAGAGATAATAGTCGAAAAAAAAATTATTTAAGAAAATACGTCAAATTTTAATTAATATGATCAAAAGTTCAACA
This sequence comes from Holobus sp. GC000080, assembly GCA_030556065.1. Taxonomy (NCBI): domain Eukaryota; kingdom Metazoa; phylum Arthropoda; class Insecta; order Coleoptera; family Staphylinidae; genus Holobus; species Holobus sp. GC000080. The sequence goes on from JASKGO010005630.1 coordinate 7,944, forward strand.
GAAAATTAAATATTTTTAAATGGAAAAACCATTTTGGCTTATCAACATAAAAAAGAAATAAATTTTGATTTTAATTGCCTGAAATAAATTGAAATTATTAATACTTTTATATTTTTTGCATTGGATTAAAAAATAGAAATAAAAATTAATGAAAAAAAAGTTATACAAAAGATTATTATTTCAGTAAGAATCTCTCTGCTCTATTTTCTTTAAAAAAAAATTTTTTTTTAAATACTTTTAAATTAAATTAAATTTTCTTTTGGGATATATTCGAAAAATAATATTATATAAGAAAATATGTTAAATTTTAATAAATATGCTCAAAGTTCAACGGAAATTAAATAGTTTGAAATGAATTTTTTTACTTATTAAATTAAACAGGAAATTAATTTTTATTTCAATTGCCTACAAAGTATTAAAATAATTAATACTTTCATCTCTTTGGCATTAGATTAAAAAATAGAAATAAAATCAATGAAAAAAAAGGTTTATCGCAAAAAAAAAAAGAATTATTTGAAATGGAACGTAACTGAAATTGGTAACCGCAGCAAAAGAAATAGGAAAACAGCGATTTCCATTAAACGAAAAATTGCAAGTGAAGTGTAGTTTTAGGAAATTTGCATGCAAATCGAATTAGTTCCGTATTGGCTCAAGATTGAGCACGAATATACATCACGTCGGATGGCAACCAAAAAAGGGCCCTTGTCGCAATGGCCAATAAGTGCGAAAGAGCGCCAGAGTGCTGCTGGAAATGTAATAAGCGACAGTCCTTAAAAACTTGACGATGAAATATGAATCACCCATGATTTGCTCTCGACGTGATCAACGATCACTTAAAATGCAAAAACCCTTTTAAGTAACAACGCATTCGTCGCTGCCACTCTGATTAATGCGTTGCGTCGCGACGCTACATAAATAAAACGCAAACTAAAAACACTCCAAGCAGTTATTTCGTCAACGAAAGCATATCAAACCGCACACGTTTCGAATTTTCCACATTGCATAATAAATTAATAAATTAGCAGAAAAGCTATAGAGTGAACAGTTGGAGAATGAATGCAATCGAATCCGTTATACGCGGCCATTTTAGTGAACTCTTTTCAATGGCCACCGCAACTGGTGCCGAAGACACGCAACTGCTTGGGTAACCGCGCCGGTTTTTCGTGTCGCAGCAGACAATAGGATGCGCTTCCCCTATATGCATTCGGCGTCAGGGGGAAAACAACCCCCGTGTGTTATCTCACCTGCCCGAGGCGCAATCATTATGTTTAGGTACAGGGGCGTGCTACGGTGGAGAATCCCTGCTGCTGCTGCTGGTGGTATTAAACACGTGAAAGCTACGGAAAAAATGCGTTGTCGCTGTTTTTTCTGCTTTTTTTTTAATTGCAGTGCATAAATTTGCTAGAGAGTTAATAAATAATCGCGCGCGTACAGCCGTTTTACGCGTTATCCTGCTAAAGCAAGATGTACGGGGTAATTATTCCTAACCCAGTGACCGTAAGCTGTGTCGACTCCAGATCAAGCACCAGATCAAGGAAATAAATAAATGCAAACAATAATTAGCTTTTCTGGTCCATCATTGAAATCTCACTTCGGTCCATTTAAAAACTATAAATTCAGAAATCTCATAAAATTCTACCCATTTTTAAATTATATAAATTTAAAGTTACAATTATTTGAATTTTTATTTATAAAAAAAGTTACAGTGCTTTTAAATTAAAACAAAAAAGACAAAAATACAGTAGAAAAACAATGAAAAACAAAAACCCCATCAGAATCACGCATGTTTTAGGAAAAAAAAACCCTCGACATTCGAAGCGTTCGAACGAATGAAACGCTAAATTAGTGACGCGTACGCAAAACGGGAGCAAACGAGAAATATGCATAGCTATCGAAGCGGATCCGCAGCAGCCGGAGAGAGGAATCAATGGCCGAAACAATACATGAAAAGTGCGAATTTTCATATTAATTAAAAATCCAATTAGTCCATGGGTATTTACAACAACGGCTAGAGAGTGAATTGCCTCCTGCACTTGACACACGTCTGGTCCAACTTCTGTCCGCTCTACCGGAATTAATGTATCGGCAAATACGGGGGGCCGCGCGTTCGAATTAATCCTTATTACTGCGATCCCATTATATTATATTGCGCAAGATGCCCTCCGAACTAACGACATTACTTCCCAAATTATAATGCGCCACATAAACAAACGCTCTTAGCTCTCTCAGATCTCTATTCTCTCTCTCTCGCAATCGATTCAAATTTAAAAAAATTCCAAATTCCGTTGCATAATAAAAATATAAAACAAAGAAACTAAAAATGCTTTGGATGAAATCAAAATCGCAATTTGAATATAATATTTGTAAGTAGTAAATCTTTAACACCGTGGGTATAAAAGCGACATGTTTTCGAAAGCACTCGAAATGTTTCAAGTGCATAAATGTTGAACACTTTACTAATATACATATTACAGCCCCATGCAACAATATTTATGGCCGGCCACTCGTTAGCAGCCCCCCGGTATTCATACATGGTGTGCAATTAGCGCGTCGCCAATTACTGCACTCGATTCAATTTTCTTTAAACAAGTGCACCCTTCATATCCCCGATGCACATGCATATAGAACATTCTACTGCTTCGAGTACTCGACTTATTATAGACGCAATTATTGGATGCTCAGTCATACATGAATAATGTGCCCTTTTCTGCTTTATTTTTTGCTTGATTTTTCTAGTTTAATGCTGGTTTTGTTGTTTGATTAAAGTTTTACTATAAACAATAAATATTTCTTCGGTTAAACAAAGCATTGACTTTGAAAGATTATTTTTTTGTCAATTTAAATTAAATTAAAAACAAAAAAGCTGCATTATTTTACATTTTATTCTAGTTTAATGCCTGTATTTGTAGTTTCATTACCTCTTAATTTCAAATCACAAATATTTTTCTATTAAACAAAGGTTAGGTTAGGTTATGCAAGGTAATATAATATTTTTTTCTATTAAACAAAGGGCAAAATTTGTGAAATTTGATTTTTGGCAATTTAAATTGCATTTGAATTTGTACATTGAAGTGAATTATTTAACACACAAAACACAAATTAACGAAGAATACAAACAAACAATGGAATCTTAAAAAACCAAAACAAAAACCACATTATTTTACATTTTACCTTAGATAATTAATTAATTAAGCAACACCAAGCACACTAACTGAATAATTACGCAACTTTCTTGCAGCCAAAAGTAAAATAAATCAGTATTTGGTAACTGTATTTACTTTTCGCATCACATAAATGTAAAAAACAATGACAAACAAACGAAACGCTTCCTACCTTATAATCCACGAAATCGAAGACCACACCATCATTCCATACTTGTTTTGCACACATCTAAACAAACAAACAAAAGACGTGAAAAGCAAACTGCACATACAAAAGTAGACATGCTAAACTAACTGCTGTGCAATATTTTACAAATTAAAACAGTACTTACCACCAATAATTAACAATTAATACTTTAAGAAAGCACTCGCGATTCACAAATTACGCACCACTTAATAAGTCCACTGTTGAAACAATTGCGCATAGTGTTGCTACGCAGAATGTTCGATTGCTTACCGCGCAGGACTTTCTTGAAGATAATGCAATGAACTGCTAATTTCGCATCGTTTATTACCTGTTTTAAAGTGTTATTGTTAATTGTGGTTCAAAACTAAACAATAAAGGTAATTTTAATTAATTAAATATTATTAACTTTGCGTTAAATTAAAAATTAATTTGTACTAATTGAGCGTGCGGTGGAGCACAAAATGGGGGAATTGTAAAGGGTAATTTTATCAAATGTAGCATTACCTTACAATTTACAAACAATTTAAAATTATTATTTCGTTTTTAAGTTTAAAACTAAACAATTAATATAATTTTCAATAAATTTTAGTAATATCTTTTGCATTAAATTGATAAAAAAGTGGTACTATTTGTTCATGCGGTGGGGTAAAATTTGGGGAGTCAGTGTAGACAACCTGCTGTGTCCAATGTGTTGGTGCAAAGAGTTTTCAGAAAGAACCCTCTATTAATTTATCTGAAGTTATTTTACTAAATAATCAATTATTATACGTGTAAATAGTGTTAATTCTCGTTGAACATTTACTAATAAACGTGGAATCATTAAAGCAAGTGGTGAATTCAATGCTAGTGTCTTTTTCGGTTAGTTTTTCGGTTAGTTTTTTGTTTTTTTTTTGTTTGAGTTTTTAAGGTTAAAAACGGGTGGTTTCGTGCAAATTCTTTGTTCCTCTACAACAAGTTCAAAGGAATAATGGCAGGATTAGGGATAAATGCATTTTCACCTTCGGTAAGCTATTGTAAAATAAATTTACTTGTTACTTCTAAAAAAGAAAAAAATCCTGTTTAATTAAATTAGTTAATTAATAATAGTTTATTACGTTTAAGAGTGCAAATAATTTTATTGGATTTGCAATGCATGTACTGTTTTAGCACAAAGTTAATTTTATTTTTTATTTTCAAAGTCATTATAATTCTTACAAAAAAGTTATTTGCATATTTTACGGTTGTTTTTATGTTTTTTTAGATTGACCTTTTTTAATTTGAAATTTGTTTCAGCAGGCGGAAATGAACAGGAGGAACTTCAACAAAGGTAACTTTTTGTAATTTTTTTAATTTAGACGTCGTCAATTAGTCCTTTGCTTAATTCCTTCTAAATAAAACGTGAAAAAAAGGGACATATCTGGAATTCCCTTCGTGAATCCTTTGCCTGAAAAGTATATGCACAACACGCACACAAAGAAATGAATACACATCCAGAGAATGCACAGATGTAAAGAGACTTGTATATGGTATAGATAGAGGAACGAGAAAAGATCAAAAGACATAAATTGCAACGGTGGTCAAGAGGCTGACTTCCTGGTATAAAGTGTACGGTCGCCGATGGGCCTTTAGTCCTGTCTATACAGCGTCTCTCTTGTGATCCTGCCTTACTTCCTGTTCGGGCAACCGGAAACAAACAGTACCAGAAGGGACAATGCGCGTATTGATAGAGCACGATGTAATATCAATGGAAAGCAGTCAGTCCGTTTGCAACCGTCATGATACTGTTGATATCCATTGTGTTTTATGGGCAAACATTGCGCTCTAATTATTATTATTGTCTAGAAAATCATTTCGAATTTCGAATATTCTTTATTGGTATTATATTTTATATTTCTTTAATCACAACATTGAGTTACGACGTTACAATATTCTTCCTGTCCTCTCTTAAGCATTTGTTTATTTTTTTTTACTCTTCTTTTTCGTAATTAAACTCTTTCTTAAAGAGTGCTCACAGAAATGATATTCTCGCACATAATAATGACGATAACAAATAAGGTAAAGTGGCTATTGCGTTTTCATTATTATATTTTAATTTTAATTCTGGTATTTTATGATAAACGAAGAAAGCACATCGTTTTCCACTTTTTTTTTCTCTCTATATCTTATAGAATATAGATTATTATACACGTTCTTTGAACAACCTCTGAATAATCACTTAAATTTTTTTTTCTTTAAATAACAATCTCATTTTTTACTTCTGCTAACAATTCTTTGCTTTACATTTACTGATATTTTATATATTTTCATTTAACGCGCTAAATACGTTTTTTTTTTCTCATTTAATATAAATTTTTTGTATACATTCGTTAAGCACAAATTTGAAAACTTGTAAAGCTACGAAATTTTAATAATTGCGGATAAATATCAATACTTTATGTATTTCTAACAAGCATCCATTGTTTTTTTTTTCATCGCAAAATAACCGTTCATATAATATATAATTTTGTTAGTATTTATAATAATTTATATAATATATTAAAAAATTCAATTTTGAAAAATTTGCAAATGTACGAAACACTTTTTCTTCTTCTGCATATTTATTAGTAATTATTAGTAATACTTTCGAAAAAACTTCGCAATCGATTCTTTTATTATTTTGTTGATCCCTCGATCCCCGTTTGAAGAGTTGTCCGCGTTTATGTATTTGAGCATTCGTCTAATAATTAGATTGGTGATTCATTAAGTGTGACATTTCCTTTGTGGCACCTGGTAAATTTGTATTGTTCATGATTGAAAGATATGGCAGTGATTATTGCGCGCAATTCAGGTCCGGCCTGACGATACAATGATCCACTTAATCCTAAATAATATATCACATGTACTTACTTTCTCATTTTTGTTTGTTTGCTTTTGGAAAATGCCTCGAAATGTAGCAATAAATTGAAAAAATTGAAAAACATGTATGTATACAGAGAAAACATGGAAACAAAGTTGAAAAAGTAAAGAGTTACGTTTCGACGTCGCTACTGCTGACGCTGCCCTTCGTCGGCGTCTTCTGCGTACTGCTTTGCTGCGTGTCGATCTCCTCGGAAGCGGCTATAGAGAGCGTCAGCGGTTTCATCTTCAAAGGGTGCCCGTTGAGCTTCAAGTCCGCGCGGGCCATGGAAGCGCCGGAATCCTTGGAGGCAGTGGTGTTGGGCGTTGTCGAAGCCGGACTGCTCAAAGACTGCTGCTTCGATTGCGGCTTGTTCTTGCTGGTCACTTGCTCCCTCAGAGCCATTTGGTAGGCCAATTCGAAAGCCTGGCCTAATGTTAAAATTATATCTGTGGCTTGCTCCTTTAAATAAAACAGTTAAAAATTAATTAAACAGTTGAAAAATCGCAAAAAAAATTTAAAACTTACTGCTGAATCGGTGGAAAAAACGTGGCAATAATATTCGTTTAAATCCTTGGTGATGTAAGCTATGAAGGAACGCGAGTCGGGGTCTTGGCAGGCACAGTTGACGTTTTTTATTTCGTGGTCACAAATGCATTCCTGCAAAAAAAATTAATAATAATAAATAAACAAAAAATAAAATAAAAAACAATTGTATTTATAAGTTGGATAAGCGAATAAAATCCTTCGAGAGAATTTTACCTGTGTCGATGGATTTAGGAACTTAAGACCCTTGTAGGAAATGGCTAGGATAATTTCTTGAACGGCTTTATCTTCGGACTTCCTAATCTTCTGTATCGATTTCTTCGTGGACTCGGTGCCCTTGAATTCCTTTACGAGCGTCGACCCTAAGTACTGTAAGCAAATCGTTTCGTTACGGGGTGTCTTAAGTGCATCGATTAAACTTTATACATTGACGGTATACTTAACCACCCCCGTGATCAACAGAATGGGCTGATGTCGCCATTGGGCCTTTATGGATCCGGTTCCACCGACAGACATTTCCGAGTTACCCTGCTTTTTTGCCGGTGCGTCCGACTGCGCGCTTTCGTTCTTATTCTGTTGGATTGGCGGCGGAGGCGCCGGTCGAGATTTTTTATGTCTGTGCCGAATGGTGCCTGTATTAGAAGCGGGAGTCGGACCGCGCATTTCCGATTTCAATTGCTGTATATTGTTTTTCTGGGAATACGTTTATACATTTTTTTAAATTAAAAGCAAAAAAAGTAAGTTAACTTACCAGTTGATTGAGTTCCGGATTGATTTCTTGAAGTTTGGGCCCAGGTGCCGTTTGCTCCCCATTGTTGACACTCATTAGGATGCGCTTTCTATGGCCGGGCTTTTCGATTTCCAGCACGGTCGACAACTCGACATCCCAAATTCTCTTGACGCGCTCCATGTCCAAATAGAGATGCTTCGCGAACGTTTCGACGTACTGTTCCAAGTGTATCCTCTTCAACCAATTAGCCACTCCGTCTTTGCTGGCCTCGTTAAAATTGTTGTTGTTGTTGCACTGCGTGTCGTCACTCACGTTCAAAGGTAATTGCTTGCATGCGTCCAGAATTATTTGGCGCTCGGATTGGCTCGCGATGCCCATCTCCTTCAGATCGCCTTCGTCCAAAATCCCATTCTGAAAAGGACGATTACTCGTTGCGGAATAACGTGCTAAGTACATACGGGGCGGGTGTTTTTGTAATCTATTTTCTTTTTTTTTTTGAAATGCAATAGGGGCCTTTGCCTCCAGTTATCTCTCGTGTTCTTTGTGCTCGGAACGACTTAAAGTGACTTACCAGGTAGTCCAAGTCGTCGAATCCGTTGGAAACGAACAGACCGCAATAGTCGGCCATATCCATCGTCGTAAGCCACTTCTCTAAATTGTTCGGCAGATTAGACGCTTGCAGATTGTTTTGCGAGGTACTAATAGTCATCAGGCGACTCTGGAATTCCTTCTCTAATTCCGAGACGAAGACGGATTCGCGTACTATGCCGCTGCCGAACGAAGCCATTATTTCCTGGATCTTGGCCCATTCCTCTTGCTCGTCGAAAGGGCTCAGCGTGGAGACCCGGTCGCCGGCCGCGCCACATTTATCGCGATTTTCCGACGCGACCACCGACCCTCTGTTCTCCTTGTTCTCTGATTCCTTGTCGGAACCTGAGGAATTGCTGCCGGACTTATTATTGCCCTGACGGCGCTCCTGCAGCATCATCCTGGCCGCCTGCTCGGCCGTCTCGTAAACGCGTTTCAGTTTCTTAAGCGTTTTCGGCCGCTCGGCGGGCGCCTGCTTGTTGCAATTGGCCAGCACTTGTTTCGACCCTTTAATTAAACCTGTCCAGCAGGGAAACCCGATTTAATTTCTCATATTGCAAAAACCGTGTAAAATATGTATGCTCGCAGTTGGAGTGGTAGTCGGCACAGAATGCAGAAAGAGGAAATAAACACGCTAGTTCATACACACACACACACACACACACACACACACACAGTCGTAAAAATAGACTAACAACTCACACAAACATGTACGCATCAGTTCGTGCACACGGACGGCATTAATTAAATAACATTTTCAGCAGTGATTGCATTTAAAGAATCAACAAAATTGTTTGCTCTATACTAATGAAACTACATAGAATTTAATTAAAATAGAAATTAATTAACTCGCTTATTTATTACATGTCTATGTGTTATGGGCATATACGTACCTATAAATTATGATTAAAGCTCAAACATAACAACAACGATCATTAAATTTAATATAATAATAATAATAATAGTATATAGTGGCGGTGGTGGTGGAGAGGTAAATTTATAAGAGTTGTGTTGTAGTAGATATATTAAAAGCTATTCTGCAGTGGCACCAAAAAACTCCTCCGATTTTATTTATTATTTATTGTTGTTATTTATTCGATCAACGAGTTTATTACTTACTTGCACATAGAATACATTAATTCATACATTTATAATATAGCAGTATTTACCTGCAAAGGGTGCGTCGGAATGATATTCCTCGACGACGTTATCGGTGCTCTTATCGGATAAAGAGATGCTACTCGAGATGCTGCCACTCGATTCGTCGTATATTAATAAATATTCGTCTTCGGTTTCCGTCTCCATATCCTTTGATCTTCTTTTATATTCCTGAACGAATTTCTATATTACGACTCGGCTTCTATTTGTGCACCTTCTTCTGTGCGTGCGCGTGTAATTCGCAGACGCGCAAATTGACAAAATCAAATTTTCAGCAACGAAACACAAAAAATATAAAAGAAAAAAATAAAAGAAAACAACCAAGCAATACCAATAAGCAAATAGTAAAAATCAAAAAAAAAATTGTACTTTCGAAAATAAAGCTTTTTATTCATGTGTAATGAAAAATTAACGAACAAATAACTTACAGAAAACAAAGCCATTTATAATTAACATAAATAAAATGGATAACAAATTGGCATTAAGAAGCGTACAAGTCCGGTCACAAGCTTACCTGGCTTAGAGGCCTTATACGATCGTGAATTACGTTTTCCGCTTGATGCGCCGAGGGTGGCGGATGATCCGGGGTAGGGGGCTGCTGATAGTGTGTCGGACTTAATGGAATTGTTTGAATAACTCTTTTCATGGTCCTATCTTTTTCGTCGTCGTTATAGTCGTCTTTAATCATGATGTAAGCGCTGGAAACGAAAGTAGTTTCGGGAGCGGAGGAGCCGGCCTTTGTAGACGGCAAATCGTAATCTTCGTAAACGTCCTGACTGCGCTCGTATTGTTCTGGATTGCGTCGCAGCTTCCTCTTGGGATTCGGTTTAATCAACATATTTTCGTACGCGATAGCAACAGGTTCTTGACGAAGACGCGGTCGCGTGTCTAAATCTTCGCTCTTACCCCTATGCAGTTCCCTACTGGCCGGCCGCTCGTCCTCTTCGTCCAAGTTTATGTTGAACACGGTGTTCATCTCCACGTACTGATCCACGCTGCGTCCATGCGACAATCGTTCGCGCTTGGTGTCCTGTTCGATGTCGCTGAGATTGCCCTGGCTTCTGGCGCCGGTGTGTGCCAAGAACAGGAACTCGTAAGCGTTGTTGTGGTAGTTGTCGGCTGATGTTGACATCGCCTGCAAATGAGTCGGCGACACCGATAGGTTGCGACGGGGTGGTTTCTTCGGAGGAGTTGGCTATAAGCAACAATTTTCCGGTTTTGGTTTTGTTTAGTATTGAAAATATGGAGCTTGAAAAGGGAATGGTGCGAAAATTACCGAAACTTTGTTGTTGGAACTGGGGCTGTGACCGCCACCACGACTCATCGGCATGTACAAAGGTGTCGCGCCACTACTCTCCGGTCGCCTAGGGTAACCCGTGCTAGATGCCGTCGATGATAGACTGAGTCTATCCACTTCGCGGCTATTGCTCATAAAAATGTCATCGGAATGCACGCTCGAGTCCATAAACTGCCTGGGCGCACAATGAATTTGATAGAGACTGTTATCAGACTCCCTGGAACAATGAATTGATCGAGCCTTGTACGCCGAGACCGAAGAAACTCTACGTTTTTTCTCTAAGTGCAACTGCTCGCTAAACGAAAACGTGATGCTATCCGTGACAGAAGAAGCTAGTTCATGCATCGAGTGAATCTTAATCGAAGAAGAAGGCCTAGTACGAGTTTTCGGTGGTAAACTTCTGTATAAGAAGAATTGTCGAAGCCTAAAACATGCAGTTAATTTTGATGCAAAGCCATGCTAAGCCCTAATTCCAAACAAAACTGATGGAAAGTTATTTACAATAGATTTGTTTTTGATTTATTTTTTGAAAAATTCAAAAAACATAAAAATAAAAGTGATAGTAAGAAATTCAATAAGGCCCCAGCCAAAAATCAAAACCGCATTCGTATAGGAAAAATAAAACTTACATTGAGGTAGCCGAAGTGCCGGAAATTCGTCTGTCTTCGACGCCGTCGACTGATCTGGCTTGCCTGTGTAAATCCCAACGATGCGGCGACGAGCCTGGCGATGGATCAGTCGTCATCGATCTTCCTCTGGAGCAAGGTCTTACATTTTCATAAGGACTGCCCAGATCGGAATCAACATTGGAAACCGGAGGAAACGGTTGACTGAACCCTTCGCCGTCGCTGTCAGCCGTGAAATGACTGGCACGTATTTTCTTATGTCCTGCATAACAATTTTTGGGTGGTGCATAAAACAAGAGCTCAATACATTTCACCAATGAAAGTATATCTACTTTTAAGAAGAGCCATGATCTCGTGTGTGGCCTGTGCTGGAAATTGACTGAGCAGGTCACGAACCGTATAGTTGTGAGCATCTCTGATGTGAAGATCGGCTCCGTATTCCAGCAGCGTCCTCACCACCTCGTGCTTACCGCAAAGAGCGGCTTCGTGGAGCGGCGTACCTGCCGGTGTCCGGATGTTGACATCCAAACCGGAACGCAGCAGAACTTCGACCACAGCTCTTTGGGGGCGGGAGCAAAACGAAAACAAATACTACATCATTGCCATTCTATGTTCATCAAAGGAATGGACGGATTAAAGAACGTAATCGTACGTTAGACTGTTAACAGTCAACAAGTAAATTGGATTATACCTGCGTTATGCGAGGCATGTCGAGTATGTTCATAGGGCGTGATACGCAATCAGCTCTCGCACGCGTGACCTCACACACCAGAATAACGAACATATTGCGATATTAGGCTGCGTGTTTAATATGCATTGCAATAGCTGCCACTGGTGTGGGTGTCATCATCGGCGATGGTCTCTGTCAAACGAATCGCCCCCGAGCTGATAACGTGCAGCATATCATTTACATATCGATGGTTGATTGGTTATTAATGACATTGCCGCTTAATGAATATATCGGAGGGGTTGCTTTTTATAGTACATACATATGTACTTATAATCTAGGTCGCATCGTTGTAAGATTTTCGAAATGTTCGCGCTCTAATAAATTTGCACGTGCGCATCGCACCAAATATAATCAGTGCATAGGTGTGTGCATAATGTTACATGGAAACGCTGCGGAGGGTGCGTAAAGGGAGAGGACGCGAATGGATATCATCGATGCAACAACGGCCGTTATTATCACTAATTAGACACTTACTTGTGCCCGTTGCGACTTGCTAAATGCAGCGGAGTGTGCGGAAACACCGTTCCTGGTATTACCCTGACCATCTGGTGTATTAAAATCGGATGCATTCGAACTAACAGCTCCACAGTTTCCAATCTGCAAATTGTTCAGTTTTACGACATTGCATGCACACTGATCATCATCGTTTTGGCGTTGACAATCGTCAAGAACAGAGGGGGTGGGTGTGTGTGTGTGTTGTATGGAGGAGAGTAGTAGTAATCATTAATATGTATTTTATTTGTTCGATATATATTGGGTAAGAGACATGTAAAGTACCTTCCGTATTGTGCAGCGAGATCTAAAGCATTTTCCCCTCGCATGTTTCGAACGCCCGGATCACAGCCACATTCGAGTAACAAACCGACGACTGGTGTGTGTCCATATTGAGCAGCACAATGCAGAGCTGTCTCGTCGTCTTTAGTCTGAAATTTTGTTGCATAAATAATGCGCGCTGAAGGAGACGAATCAAACGAGAGAGAGTGTGAGGAAGTGGAAGGCAAGAGAAAGAAAAACAGAAACGCTAAGATTACTACACTAGCATAAACACATTACTGCAAGACGAGCGAGCGGGTGGTACGGAATGGGCGATGATATTATAGAAGTTTAAGTTTTAAATTTTAAATAAGAAGAAGAAGAAGAAGAAGCTCTGTGGATGAACAACAAGCGGGAGAAGAAGAAGAACGTAAGGAACGAGTGCTGTCAGCAGCAGCTTTAGTGGATCCGTCAAGCTGCGGAGGCTGCAAGTGGCACATCGCATCCGAATTACGCGTCGGTCCAGTGAGTCCGGGTGGCGTAGAATTGAAAAGATCATGCAGAGTTTGCATTCCCAGGAAGTTTTTGCTTCTGCTGCTCTTCTTTCGGGACGCCGTCCTTCATCCCACTAAATGTATAACTAACTTGAAACTTATCAAGGACTCGGAATTGCAAGCAGAGAAACGTTGCATGCCAGGAGCTCGGATGGATATACGAAACTTGGCTGTATTAATTAAATTGATAGGAGTCATAGTGCATGCACCTATCTATCCTATTCCGAAACCGAATGATCTCTTCTCTCTTATCGCTCGTAACGTCGACAGCAGCAACAAATTAAATTGCATACGTATACACAGAGTGTGCATGCAATCGGATCGTTATCAGCAAAGTGCACGTCACAGCAAGCTTTCGCTCGTTCGCTGACTGACTGGTATTGTTCGATTGAAACCGACTCTTTTCAAAATCATATGTATGGAATATATTGGGGGTCGCATGTACGGAAAGAGTAATGAGGGTGAACATCGCGCTAATTAAGATGCCAGATGAATGCTATCGACGGTCAAAAGGTTACTCGAGTGGCTAACCTGAAAGGGAGATGACTATTGATGAATGGAACCACTTTGGTGACTCCCCAAGGATCAAACGATCTACACTACACTACGGCGGGGTTAACGAAAGCGCGTTTTACATTTGTACACAGAAGAGTATAAAAATAGGCATAGCCGAAATGATTTGAACAGCGGAGAACTGCAAAAAGGCTACGATTCCGCAGTCGGTAGGATTCGAACCTACGCTCCCAGAGGGAATCTGATTTCTAGTCAGACGCCTTAACCGCTCGGCCACGACTGCTTGCGTAACTAATTAATTCGCGCAATTTCGCTTACCTTTAAATTAACATCACATGAAATATGGGCATTTAGTAGAAGCCTAACGATTTCCACGTTGCCCGACCATGCTGCCAAGTGCAAAGGAGTCGAACCTTTGTTATCTGCTATGTTGGTGTAGGCGTCGTGGTCCAGCAACAATTTGACGATCTCCCTGTAAGTTTATTATTATTTGGGACTTACAAGTGGCAACTTATTATCTTGGTTGTCGATTTACTTGTGTCCATTGAGCGCCGCATGGTGCAAACAGGAGAAGCCACTGTTGTCCCTCACATTCACCCCAGGACCTCTTCGCAAACTGTAATAGTGCACATCGAATAATATGAAAATAGGAAACTTGGGGTGTCGAGAGCAGTAATAAGGTACATAATGATTATGGCCTTTTGATATTAAGTACGTACTTAAAGTCGTAATCTGAAAATCTCATATATGGGGTTTATTTTCCTTGATTTTCCATCTGTTAGTCATTTGTGTATACTTTTCCCGGTATCTTTATCTCAAACGTTATCTTATAAGACTAAGGTATCTAAGTTAATTACTTAGAAACTTATCTACTTCTTTTCCTTCGAGGAAAATTAAGTTTACTCTTGAAAAAAGTTGTTTAAACTTAGATACATCGGTTCTAAAGTTCAGTAACTAATATTATTGAACATCATAACAAGTAAAAAAATTTGTTCCGCAGTCGGTAGGATTCGAACCTACGCTCCCAGAGGGAATCTGATTTCTAGTCAGACGCCTTAACCGCTCGGCCACGACTGCTCGGTGCATTGCTATGGGTTACATATACTTTTCGAATAACGCCAGGAGGAAACTACTTTTTGGATATAAAAAATAATCGTAATATAAATTTAGTGTCTGCATAGAAAACACGATAAAATTCATATTCAATTAGTTTCGAGTGGTCGTAAAACAGTGTTTGTAAAAGGGATGCGATCGATGAGGGGTTGCTTCAATACAGAGTCTAGTGAGCGGCAAAACTTCCCTTTTACCACACCCTACCGTAACACACATTAACATAGACAGACAAGTGTAACAACCGAAAACTTTCACTCGAATTTTGGCGATTGTTTGAGCGAATTATTGTTCCTCTAATAGTTTGTTGCAAATTTATTGCAACAAATTAGTTAAATGAATCTAAATTGGCAACTTCCCTCTATAATTAATAAAACTTTAATAATGA